>SNQJ01S0055484.1:13297-41136 GCA_010110895.2 Picea sitchensis
TTAGGAAGGAATGACGATAATATGGTTACGACAAATCAACTTGACGACATCTAAATGAAGGATGACACAAGTAATGAGCATATGAAATCCTAGCATAAAATCACACCAAGATGCTTGAAGCAAATTACAACATTTACTCAAAGGAATATAAACGACTATGCTAATAACATCTGCGATCATCAAGGCGCAAGCGTCTAATAACTGACACATGTGACATATACTTCCCAGTGTGAGCGAGGATAGTTTTAAAAACATTCAACGTTTCCATTATCATACATGGCACAGGAAAAATATCAACAACCATACATTAATCCTAACTCATAATTAACATGGCGCACAGGTTACCATTATTGTATTTTTAACATTACTTTATATAAACAAAATCTTAAATTATCACCTCATTTTATCCAATCATTCTTCCATTCTCAAATTATTAAAACATTGCTTCCAAACATAGATAATAACTTTTAAATTCTTAGCCCTTTATCATGTCTCATTGTAAACCATCCTCCTATTCTCAATTAAATAAAAAATTTCCTTTCAACATAAATACATCATCAATTATTCCATTTCCAAATTATTAGAAATATAACTAATAAATTCTTAAAAATTTCTTTCAACCATAATAAATCATCAACTATTTTATTTTCAAACTTATTAAAAATAAATAACCTTTAGAATTCCTACCTCATCCCATTTGTCCAAATCATCCTCTCTCAAATGATTAAAAATCCTTCATATATAAACAACTTTTAAAATACAAAATTTTGTCGATTATATAAACTAGCACAACCACTCAAAACCGTGGCTGATGAATGCTGAAAGGCGTGGACAGAAAATGAAATGCACAGCCAGAAAATGAAACTCACAACTAGAAAATGAGCCAGCATGCTAAATCTAAAGTTTAATCATTTAAACGTGGCAATCATATAGTGCTACAGTAATTTCTTAATATGATTAGGTAAATGTTAAAAGGTAAAGAGGTTAACGGATACATTAAAAAATACAAGGAAGTTATGAAGAGGAAATCACATTCATTGATTTGGGAGGACGACTAAGAATATGCCAACATCTTCTATTGTTAGAATTTTAAATTAAAAAGTGATTAATTGTGCTCATTGTCAATACATTGTCAATAGATGTACACCTTTCAACTTAATAATCTTAATATTCTGGAATTTAAAATTGCATGCAGAGTTGATTTGATTGCACAAATTAATCAACGCTACATTAACCATGCTAATTTAAACTAATTTAACAATGCTATATTGATTACACAGTTTACACATAGCTATAATTTCTGAAATTAAAGTTTGCATGCAGAGTTGAATAACATATTAGACAACGCCTAGATTAAACAATGCTAAATTAAACTGATGGAGATAAATCTACACTGACAAGTTTAAATTTAAAATTGACAGAATCATTTCAAAGCTGCCAGTATTTAATTAGAGCTGGGAACACAGTGATAAAAAGAAATCGAAAGGAATAACATCCTAGACTCGCTCAACCACCAAGTTCGCTGAGCGTAACTAGTCAGGTGCAGAGGGAGGGGCGAAGCCTTCGTATGAGCGCTCCGATACCCACAAATGATAAAAGGATTCGAAGTTAAGAGTGGCATCTGACAACAAATTAGAGACTAATATAAAACAATTAACAATATTTATAAATAAAATAATCGCTAAAGGCAATCCCCATATCTATAAATCGTGATGCTCTAATATGAACAAAGTCAGCGCCGTTATAAGGAAACAAAATCCGCCCCTTGCCATGCACCCAACCCCTGACATGATAATTCGCCACTTGCTATTCCAAAGAAAATTTAAACTTGAACTCGCACATCATACAAGACCAAGCCTCAAGTTAGAAGGGAGGAAATCTGATACACCCTCTAGGTACGATTTTCACTCTCATCAACAGAAGAGGGATGACGCTAAGGAAAATAAAACGCAGTTGTAAGTGGTCAAGGAACCACAAAGACACAAATTCGGAGGAACTGGTCAAGCAACGCAGAGGTACACGAAATGATGAGAAAAAATCAAGCAACGCAGAGGTACGTGGATGGTCTGGATGCAACTGGAGGGAAACTTGACGCTTCATGCATGAACATAAGGAAAGGTACGACTCAGGGTTGGGGTGAGCTAAATAGCCTTGGGTGAATAATTTTCACAGTGGACAGCTTGATGCGCTTCAGAAAAAGAACAAAAATTTACATGCAATTAAAACTAAAAGGCACCTAAGGCTGCGCTACAAGAATAATATTTCAAGAAATTAAACCACATGTTAACGGATATAAAAAAYAATAAACTATCAGGGGCATCTATCGCTGCGCTACAAGAATTSGAATACAGATAAATAAACAAAAGACAATTCCTTATGCTATAGAGACGATAAGATGGATGAAGTCTTTCTTGGGCGAATCATAATGTCATACAGTAAAAAAACACAAAGCCAGTAACCCAAGTTTCATCCACATATCCAAAACCCAAAATCTTAGACCATCTAGGTTTACATCCACATACAAGTCAACTAATTTAAAATTGCGAAATTTAGACATGTGTACTTTAAGTGAAGGTGAAAGTTCCACTACCTCTTCTTCCCCCTGAGCCCCCGAGCTGCAAAGGGGCCACGCACACAACCAGAGAATGCTATCTCCCAGCTCGCCTCGCAAGGTCGAACTACCACTCGTTATTCGAGCTGGGTGTCCCAACTCCCACAAGGAAAAAACGGTCAAGAAAAAATCTGACAGCAGAAACTTACACATACCAGACGTGATCCATACTCTTCATCCACCATCATTCTTATATATTTTTCTTAGTGATGGTTTCCAAAACCCTCGTTCGATTCTTTTTATTAAATTTAACTAGGATAAACCTCCCCCGTACACATGTCACCAGATCCCTTAGTTTCACTAGAAATTAATTGATTAATTAATTCAATTTGCCTATTTCCCTCACCCACCTAAAAACGTTCCTAAAAAATATCCTTGATGTCCCTTTATTCTCTTACATTCATTTAATAACCGGCGCCTTTCTTAAAGCCTAGTTGAGTTTGAAATCATAAAGTTTTCTAGACTAGATTCCCTATTATGTTCAACATTCCCATTTTTCTTTAAGTTTACCCTTTTTGTTCTAAGTTCTGAATTATAAAGTTATACTTGGCCAACAATAATCTTTCAAATATTTAATCCTCCACTAAAATTTTTAATTTAATTATTTATGTTTGACTTTTCTTCATCTCCTCTTAGTTAAATGCCCTTTTAGTTTTTTTTTTTCTCTATTTTTTTTTATTTTTTTTGTTCACACGTCCTACTTAGACCTAAGCTTTTAAATTCACTAGGCTCGATAATTGTTTTTAAGGGAATTTAAGTGATTAGACTTTACTCATACAATCATTCATTTTAAGGCTGACCAAGTCTTAAGGAGGCATAGTTTTCTAGGTGCTAGGTTCATTAACTTACCAGAGTTAAAATCACGATGCGCCCTTCAAGACGCACTATGTGCTACAAGGGTGCCACTCGCTTGCATTCATATTTTATTTACGCGATGTGACCTTCAAGACGGACTACGTGATCCAATGGTGCCACTTGCCTTTTGACTGATTTTGGTAGACGTCAAACCCCTGGAGTCAAAACTCCGTCAGGTGACCTTGTTAAGAACCTGAATAGATCTACAAATATAATCACCAAAAATACTGAATACAAAATAGATCCATAGAGCAAGATAGAAGAAACCACACTTTATTATTAC
Organism: Picea sitchensis; assembly: GCA_010110895.2. Lineage (NCBI taxonomy): Eukaryota > Viridiplantae > Streptophyta > Pinopsida > Pinales > Pinaceae > Picea > Picea sitchensis. Next base: position 17,047 of record SNQJ01S0055484.1, read on the forward strand.
CAAACCCTTCAGGTAGGGCAACACCATACAATGGATCCTATTATGGAAGGGATCCTCTCCTGTTCACTTGCCTCTTCGAGGGGACATCCTCCTATTGAGCTACCGCTCCAAATACACTACTTCTCTTCATGTCTCATTACATTGCTTAAATCCCTTTATATAGTGCTACCATCACCTAAGAACATTCTAGAGGAGGAATCTTCTAGAAGTAGAACCTTCTAAGAAGTCATCTTACATTTATTATATCTAATTATCCATTTAGTATATCTAACTACTATAGTGGGCCTTATTTAATAATATAGTGGACCTAGTCCACCTTACATTGAATGATCTCCACTATTATCACTATGGGCCCTCTGGCCCCCCCCACTACCTCTCTAGCTACCTTACATTCCATCCCCTTACTTAGAAGCATTTATCCCTCAACTTGTGATATCACGACCATGTCTGAGTCCCCATGGATAATTGTAGACCATAATGTTGAAGAAAGGCCAGAAGAACCAAGGTCCATGTAGAAGGAAATCCACCATGAGTCAGCACCATTGTAGCTCGGGTCCCATGTCCAAGTACTCATATGAACTCAGTGGAAGATTTTGGAACCAATAACCAGCTCGAAATGATGCTCCAAAGTGACACCTATCCTTGTGGATCCAAATAAGAAGATCCATCCACATAGTGGAAAGGGTCATAGCGAATCTGGAAGGAATAAATGCCAGCTTTGTAGAATGTCACGGTCGAGCAGTAACTAGCTCTGGATGCAGGACATTGATGTTCTCTCTGAGGAAGGTGGAGTAAGTCATCAAATAAAATATGGAAGTGGTTGTCATCCAGTGACAACTATCCATATACCAATCATCTGTCGTCCTCAAAATCATACCAAACGTATCTTTCTTGATTATATTCATTCCTTAGGCCCTCCATAAAGAAATCTCTCCGCATGTCATTCAATGAATCTTGAGTACTACAAAAACTATCGGTGGGGGCCATATGGCGAAATTTGGGCTGTGTGAGACTAAGTGTAGAATTTTGTTTGTGAAGGGCCATGTACAAATGCATCAATCATCATCCACATTGGAGCTTTGAATGATTCAAGAATTTCTTTCAAGTTTGAAGTAAATAGCCATCTGAGCACCCTATAAACTCTTAGGTCTGCAGTAGATCATGGAAAAATTCAAAAATAGGCCCAAGAAGTTTCGACAGAAAATCCAGTTTTCTGGAAAACCACAAAAATGCTTTGAACCCAAAATGCTCGCCAACTTCCTTCTAGGACTCCGTTTTACATCAGTTTTTTTGAAATTGGGTGAAATTGTGAGGAGAACTCATATCTATAATTTATCTAGGCAAATTCGGCCTCCAAATACAATAGAAAAAAACAAATCGTGTCACCGTCCGCAGAAAAAACCACTGAAAATTGCAGTTTCGACAAAACCTCAATATCTTGACCTTCAGGACTCCGTTTGAACGATTTGTTTTTTAGCTTGGGTTTTTTATGAGAGGAACTCATATATACAACCATTTTCTACACAAATTTTGCACAGACATATACTGAAAATGTCTGGAATGTCGAGCCCTCTTTTTCTTCTCAGAAAATGCGCAAAATAAGAAATAGTTGGCCACAACTCCGACCTGGAAAGTGATCACAATGCAATTTGTTGGAACTTTGAATGATCTACAAAATATAATCCTTGAAATGCACAGATACAAAATAAATCCACAAACAATATAGAAGAAACCACACTTTGGCTAATACCAAGCCTTGAGGTGAGGGCAACACCAGCCACAATGGATCCTATTATGGAGGATCCTCTCACATTCACTTGCCTCTTGAGGGGCATCCCACTCCTAATGAATTTCAGCTCAAATGCAATCACTTCTCTTCGCTGTCTCATTGTTGCTTAAATCCCTTTATATGGTACTTTACCATCACCTAAGAACATTCTGGAGGAGATCTTCTAGAGTAGAACCTTCTAAAGAAGTCATCTTGCATTTATTATATATAATTACCCATTTAGTATATCTAACTACCATGGTGGGTCTTATTTGATAAATAGCTCATTGGACCTAGTCCACCTTACATTGAGTGGGTCTTATTTAATAATATAGTGGACCTAGTCCACCTTACATTGAATGACCTCCACTATTATCACTATGGGCCCTCTGGGCCCCTCCACTACCTCTCTAGCTACCTTACAGACCTTGTGGGAGACTAAGGGCCTCTAAGGAATAAGGACCCTGCCTTATTGCATGCCCCTTATAATCATTGTGAGCGACTGTCACAGTCTGCCCTCACGTCATTGTGGATCTCTTGAACTAGGTAATCGTTAACCTACAGTTCGAGCCACGACGTGAGTGCTAGTAGACTGTGGCAAGGCTGTTGCCACACCTCTCCCTCAATGTCTCTGGTTGTCATGCGTGACCCCTTTACTCCAAATGTGAGTCTGGTTGGAAAGCTATCATCATCCTACATCCATCAACGAAACATGTCAGCGATCAAAATCAACATCATAATATACTATTCATATGTCAAATATGCAATATCAAACACTCAAACCATAACAATCCACTCCCTGACTCGATCTGGAGTTCAAGGAGGTTCATCGATGTCATCGACATCCTCAAACTGTCCAAGGTTCCACACACTTAGGAAAAACTAGTCAATATCACCCATCGATATAAATATAACAACATAACATATCATCATATCCTCAACATCTCATAATCATAATCAAAACAATCAATCATATAATGAACTGGATCACTTGCACGCAAGTGTCCTCAAAGAATAAGTCCAATCAGGTGTGCGCAAGAGAGAGATGTTACATACACCCCCTCTTGTTTTAAACTTCGTCCCAAAGTTTTATAGTATATAAGTTCTGAAATAAAGTGTCTAACAATATATATTTGTATAGTTATCAAACAAAAATGGAAACTGTTGAAGCATATCATATGCGTCCTCCCAGGTCGTCGAGTGCGGACTATAGTTGTCCCACTAGATCTTGACCTGATCGATTGTTCAACGTTGTAGCTGTCGAATGCGATGGTCCAGAATGCATATTGGCTCCTCCGTGAGCACACCCTCATCCGATACCTGCAAGGAACACATGCCAATCATATGTGTAGGATCACTAATATAATGTATCAAAACAGATACGTGAAAAACATCGTGCATATGCCTCAAAGAATCAGGCAAGGCTAGTCGATAGGCCACGAGCCCATTCTTTTCCACAATATCGAAGGGTTCCACGAACCTAGGAGAGAGTTTAGAACCCTTTCCAAACTTGATCAAACTCGTGTGCGACTTCACCCGCAAGAAGACCCAATCGCCAACTTCATAACTACGGTCGACACAATGTGCATCGACATAACTCTTCTGTTGATCAGACCTACGCTTCCTTGATCCTTTGTATTATTGTTTTCATTTGATATTCCATTTCTTGGATCACTTCTAGTCCCTGCAGGACCCTATCCTCAAGCCAATCCCAACTCAAACTCATCCGACACGGTCACTCGTAAAGAAACTCGAATGGCGCCATCTTAATGGTGCTTTGAGAACTGTTGTTATATGCAAATTCTACCAGTGGCAAGAACTCTTCCCAACGCTTTTGTTGGTCCATTACGTACATACACAACATATCCTCCAAGATTTGGTTTGTTCATTTAGAGTTCCCATCTGTCTCAGGGTGATATGCGATACTAAATTTAAGTTGGGTTCCCAAGTCCTCAACGATCAAAATCAACATCATAATATACTATTCATATGTCACATATGCAATATTAAAAACTCAAACCATAACAGTCCACTCCCTGACTTGATCTAAAGTCCAAGGAGGTCCATCGATGCCATCGACATCCTCAAACTGTCCAAGTTCCCGCACACTCAGGAAAAACCAGTCAATAGCACCTGCCGATATAAATATAAAAAGATAACATATCATCAGATCCTCAACATCTAATAATCATAATAAAAAAAATCAATCATATAATGAACTGGATCACTTGCACGCAAGTGTCCTCAAAGAATAAGTCCAATCATGTGCGCGCAAGAGCGAGATTTTACATACACCCCCTCTTGTTTTAAATTCCGTCCTGAAGTTTTAAAGTATATAAGTGCATAAATAAAGTGTCTAACAATATCTATATGTATAGTTATAAAAAAAAATGGAAACTACTAATGCATATCATATGCATTCTCCCAGGTCGCTGAGTGCGAACTATAGTTTTCCCACTGGACCTTGACCTGATCGACTGTTCGATGCCGTAGCTGTCGAATGCGATGGTCCATAATGCAGATTGGCTCCTCCGTGAACGCACCCTCGTTCGATACCTTCAAGGAACTCATGTCAATCATATGTGTATGATCACTAACAAAATGTCTCAAAACAAATATGTGAAAAATATCATGCATACACCTCAAAGAATCAGGCAAGACTAGTCGATAGGCCACGAGCCCCTTCCTTTCAACAAACTCGAAGGGTCCCACAAACCTAGGAGAGATTTTAGAACCTTTTCCAAAATTGATCGAACTCTTGTGCGGCTTCACTCGCAAGAAGACCCAATTGCCAAATTCATAACTACGGTCGACACAATGCGCATCGACATAACTCTTCTGCCGATCCTACGCTTCCTTGATCCTTTGTCTTATTGTTTGCATTTGATATTCCATTTCTTGGATCACTTCTGGTCCCACCAGGACCCTATCCTCAATCCAATCCCAACTCAAACTCATCTGACACGGTCACCCGTAAAGAAACTCGAATGGCACCATCTTAATGGTGCTTTGAGAAATTTTGTTATATGCAAATTCTACCAGTGGCAAGAACTCTGCCCAACACTTCTATTGGTACATTACGTACATACACAACATATCCTCCAAGATTTGGTTCGTTCATTCAGAGTGCCCGTCTGTCTCAGGGTGATATGCGGTACTAAAGTTAAGTTGGGTTCCCAAGTCCTCTTGGAAACTAGTCCAAAATTGTCTTGTAAACATCAATCCTCGATCATGTATAATCCTCTTAGGCACACCATGCAGGATCACTATCTCGTTGACGAAAACTCTATCTATGTCAGGTCCTTGATACATCGTATGCACATGAATAAAATAATCACTCTTCGTCAGAGTGTCGACTACTACAAAAATTGAGTCATGTCTCCTTGTCGTCAGTGGCAATCCAACAATAAAATCCATCGAAATGACCTCCCATTTTGATTCTGAAATAGCGTGTGGTTGTAATAATCCTGCCAGATGTCTATGTTCAACCTTCTCTTGCTGACATTCTCGACATCTTTCCACGTAGTTGACTATGTCTTCATTCATTCCTTTCTAGAAGAATAAGGGTTTAAGGTCTGCCCTCATCTTCGTGACTCTAGGATGAACCATGTAGATTGCTCTATGAGCCTCGTTTAGGATCAAACTCCTTAGCTCGACATGGGGTGGTATGTAAATCTAATTATTAAATCTCAATAATCCATCGCTCTCCACAGTAAATCCTTCAAATTTTGGTACCATCATTGTGTTTTGTCCGATAAAATCCTTAACTTCTTTATACCAGTCATAGTCGCGCTGTAAAGTTAGAATATTTTCACGTAGATTCGTCTGAAGAGACATTGTCGAAAATATGTGTGATCTCCGACTCAACGCATCATACACTCTATTCATTATTCCTTTTATGTAAGTAATCTCCAAATCGTACTAGCTAAGCAATTCCGACCAACGCCTTTGTCACGCATTCAAGTCGCTTTGCGTAAATATGTGTTGTAACCCACAGTGGTATGTTTTTAGTTCGAATTTTCGTCCAATCAGGTAGTGTCTCCATACTCTCAAGGTATACACAATGAATAACAACTCCAAATCATGCATCGTATATTTCTCCTCATGCCTTCTTAACTTTCTCGAGATGTAAGAGATCACTCGACCATCTTGCATCAAGACTCCACCTAATCCTTCCTTGGATGCCTCAGTGCATACCAAGAAGTCCTCATCCATGTTAGGGACCTTTAGTATTGACGTTGTCGTCAATAGATCCTTGAGCCTCCAAAATTCTTCCACGCATTTCTCGGTCCAAACAAACTTCTTGTTCTTCTTCTTCAATTTCGTAATCAGATTTGCTATCTTCAAAAAATCCTCGATGAACCGTCGATAATATCCCGCTAAACCCATGAAAATACACACTTATGAGACATTTGTCGACACAGACCATTCCATAATAGCCTCAACCTTCGCTGGATCCACAACGATGCATTCGTCGGAGATGACATGCCCTTAATAATGAATCTTCGATTGATAAAACAAGCATTTCGACAGTTTCCCAAACAATTTGTTCTCTCGTAGACACTGTAGTACCAAGCGCAAGTGTTTTTAATGCTCCTCCATCATCTGAGAATATATCAAAATATCTTCAATGAACACTTGAACAAACTTGTCCAAGTATTCACAGAATGCCCCGTTCATCAAGCTTATAAATAACCCTGGGGCATTTGTCAGTCCAAACGATAAACCAATAAACTCGTAATGTCCAAACCTCATTTTAAAGGTGGTCTTAGGAATATATCCCTCTTTGATCCGTATCTAGTGATAACCTGATCTCAAGTCAATCTTTGAAAACACCATCACACCTTTCATCTGATCAAACAGATCGTCAATCCTTGGCAATGAATACTGGTTCTTGATCGTTGCCTTGTTCAATTGACAGTAGTCAATGCAAAGTCTCCACTATCCATTCTTATTTCATATGAAAATAACATGTGTACCTCATGGTGACACACTTGGATGTATAAGCCCTAGGTCCAACAACTCCTTTAGTTGCATTTTCAACTCCTGTAACTCAGGGGTCGACATCCGATAAGGCATTCTTTCTATCGGTACTATTCCTAGTTTTAGGTTGATGGTAAATTCCAATTCCCTCTCAAGCGAAAACCATGGTAACTCCTTTGGGAAGACATCCACAAACTCTCATACTACTGGAAGGTTTTCCAGCACTTCCGCCATGCCCTTTTCATTTAATGCAAGGATCACATATAACTTGCATCCCTTGCGCATACTATTTCATATTTGTAAGGAAGAGATGAACCTTAGGGAGACTCCCTGTTTCCTACCTACAATCATGCATATATGTCCCTCATCATCGACCAAACTCAACCGTTTCGTCTTACAGTTGAGTATTGCCTCATGTGATTCCAACCAGTTCATACCAATCATAACGTCATAGGACCCTAAGATCATGATGTATAGGTTGGACCTCGTGACAAACTCTCCCAAGTTAATGATACAACCCATAACCTTTCCTCCAACTTTCTGTTTGGCTCCCAAATCCATTTCTACAAAGATAAACTCATCATGTTTGACTGCCTTTACCTTAATTCTTTTTAGCGCTGCACTAGAAATAAAACTCTCTGTAGCACTTGGATCTATCAAAATACTAAGGATCTGGTTAGCGACGGTACTTGATGTCTCCAACACATTCGACTAGTGCTCTTCCTGGCAGTTATTAACTACTGCATGAATTCGATGGGCCTTGCCCAAATCTCCCACGGTAGTGGGTCCGACTGATTCGACTACTCTAGCCCTCTCAACTAGGTAGTCACGCTGGTGACGTGGCTCCGCACATGTCCAACACCGGTTCTTCGGTCCAGTACTTCGTGTCCTTGAAGTAGAAGCTGACGGCCCATCAAACTGGAACCATGGTCTGTTCTCCTGAACGAGCCTAAACTACTGCTATTACGGTTGATTCTTTTGTTGGTGCGGTGGCCCTCTATAAGGAGTCCATTGCTGACGTGTCGGTCACTGTGGTGTAGTTAAAGTGGATCCCCTCGGAGTGCCTCGATACCCTGGTGGATGTCTAACTAGTGTCTGATACTGCTGCGCACTAGATGTCGATGGTCCTGTCGGTCTCACCAGAGTCCTACTCTGACCCCGGGTGATGATCTCCTCTACTGTTATGAGAGCCTTCTGGACAACATCATGCAAGGTTTGAGGCATCAAAATCCTCACTTTTTTATGAATGCTAACATTAAGGAAGAACATGAAATTGTTGACCTTAAGTTTCTTGGTATTCAGGTGGGGAGCATACCGAAGCAATTCCATGAAATGAGTCTCGTACTCGAGCACCGTATGACCGCCCTATCGCAAGGTATTGAACTCGTTGAGATGAATCTCAATGAATTCCTCCGACAGATACCTCTCCTGAAATCGTTCCTCAAACAATTCCCATGAAACGTCTTCGAAGACCATGTTCAAATGTGGTAGGAGTGTCTTCCACCATATAAGAGTGCTCCCCTTCAGTTGAAATACCGCCATGCAAACCTTCATGATGGAGGTATAGTCATGAATGAAAAACACATCGCCATATTCTCCAACCATGCCTCAACAATTGCGCCATTTGTGGCACCAAATAACTCGAGAAACTTGACCTTCTCGAGTTTGCAGTGAATGCTACTAGTACCGACCGGGGTGTGCGGTGAACTCTTAGGAGGTGCCAGCGCCTTGGCCTCATCTCTATCCAAACGGATGATCAGTGCCTCTGACATCCTCTGAAAGGACGACCTCATCAACCCAACCACATCACCCACAACTATTTGTTCCTTCCCGAAAACCTTTTCTTCTCCCTGGGGGTTAGACCCCTTAGGCATGGATGCTACTAGGGGCGTCGCGCCTCCTCCCCTAGAACCTCGTCGTCTGCCTCTGCGACGTCCTCTAACCATGTTTACCTGCACGAATGTAATCAATTTAATTAGCCAAATTTTATAATCAAGTATCTAATCAATGGAAGTTGTAGTGATCCTAAGTTGCGGGTCAAACCGACTCTGATACCATATGTAAAGACCCCAACCGTTACGACGCCAATACGATGCATGACATGTAATTTTTTTTTTTGTGTGTGAGGAAGGAATGACGATAATATGGTTACAACATATCAACTTGACGACATCTAAATGAAGTAAGACACAAGTAACGAGCATATGAAATCCTATCATAAAATCACACCAAGACCCTTGAAGCAAATTACAAAATTTACTCAAAGGAATATAAACGACTATGCTAATAACATCCACGATCATCAAGGTGCAAGTGCCTAATAACTGACACATGTGACATATACTTCCCAGTGTGAGCGAGGATAGTGTTAACAACAATCAACGTTGCCATTATCATACATGGTGCAGGAAAAATATCAACAACCATACATTAATCCTAACTCATAATTAACATGGAACGCGGGTTGCCATTATTGTATTTTTAACATTACTTTATATAAACAAAATATTAAATCATCACCTCATTTTATCCAATCATTCTCCCATTCTCAAATTATTGAAACATTTCTTCCAAACATAAATAATAACTTTTAAATCCTTATCCTGTTATCATGTCTCATTGTGAACCATCCTCATATTCTCAATTAAATAAAAATTTTCCTTCCAACATAAATACATCATAAATTATTCCATTTCCAAATTATTAGAAACATAAGTGATAAATTCTTAAAAAGTTCTTTCAACCATAATAAATCATCAACTATTTTATTTTCAAAATTTTAAAAAATAAATAACCTTTAGAATTCCTACCTCATCCCATTTGTCCAAATCATCTTCTCTTAAATGATTAAAAATAATTTATATATAAACAACTTTTAAAATACATAATTTAGTCGATCATATAAATAATCTTAATATTCTGGAATTTAAAATTGCACGTGGAGTTGATTGCACAAATTAATAAACACTACATTGACCACGCTAATTTAAACTAATTTAACAATGCTATATTGATTACACAGTCTACACATATTTATAATTTTTGAAATTAACGTTTGCATGCAAAGTTGAATACCATATTAGACAACGCCTAGATTAAACAATTCTAAATTAAACCAACGAAAATAAATCTACACTGGCAGGATTAAATTTAAAACTGACAGAATCATTTCAAAGTTGCCAGTATTTAATTAGAGTTGGGATCACAATCAACTGAATAAAAAGAAATCAAAAGGAATAGCATCCTAGACTCGCTCAACTACCAAGTTCACTGAGCGTAACTGGTCAGGCGTAGAGGGAGGGGCGAAGCGTTCGTATGAGCGCTCCCATAGCTGCAAATAATAAAAGGATTCAGAGTTAAGAGTGGGGACTGACAACAAATTAGAGACTAATATAAAACAATTAACAATATTTATAAAGAAAATAATCGCTGAAGGCAATCCCCATATCTATAAATCATGATGCTCTAATATGAACGAAGTCAGCTCCGTTATAAGCCAACAAAATCCATTGCTTGACATGCACCCAACCCGTGACATAATAATTCACCACTTGCTATTCCAAACCAAATTTAACGTGGAAATACGCGAGTAACTCGCTAAACACATTTCGCTGCTAAAATTAACCACTGCCAATGTGCAATCTCTATCAATACATCATTCCATAGATACAACCACAACCATAAATGCTACTGCATGGAATCATAAATGATGATTAAATTAAACCACCAGGGACATGTAGTCTCAGGGTCAACACCCCCCCCAACGCTTTTCAAGTGGTAATTTCACGGGGAGTACATAGTAGGACGAAAGCAATAGAGAGAGAGAGCTCATGCGTTGGGAGCAGTGATCAAATTTGAAGGGCAGGTTCTAATTTATGTGAGAAGGGTATATAATCATGCAACCCTTCTAGAATGAAAAGTTTGTAGAAAAATTGCATTTCAATTGACAATAATAAATTAAGTTCACAATTCATAAAAAAACGTGTTAAATAAAATATTACATTTTTAATCAAATTTATTTCTAATAAAATAATTAGTACAAGCTAAATGGCTAACTTGTTGGAAAATATTACAATTATAACAACATCAAATAGATATTTAGTCAAATTTGAAAATGTAAATTCATAGAGAAACACAATTTGTAAATTGTATTAATTCTTTTAAAACTGAAATAATACATTTTGTCCCCAAAACAAAGTTATACTTGAGTGTTTTTATCTGTCATATTTCATCTATCCCCAACTCGTCCTTAAACTAGCATAACCCCAAAAAGGTTATTATGTAATACATTAGTCAATTTTTTTTTTTTGGAAATTAACGATAAACCCCAAAAAGTTGTTCCTTTTGGAAATTAACTTGATAAACCCCAAAAAGTTGTTCCTTTTGGAAATTAACTTGCCACCTGCTCCTTGCAACTTAGCCTTGCACAATATCCTGCAATGATTAAATTCAATATGTTTGAGAAAAACTCATTACAAAAGAAATCGTTGGTGCAATATTCCATTACAAAAGAAATCATTGGTGCAATATTCAGAGTAATACCTCAAACATATTCAGAGTAATACCTCTTGTTTATTGATACTAGTATAACCATTGATATGATGTTAACCATGATCATAAGGGTAATCAATCACAAAATAGACTAGATTACTAGATCATGTTAATTCACGGTTTAGATCGGATTCAGATAGGGATGAAATGGTTGAGCATATCTTTTGGCAATCTCCATCCTGCAAAGACATATTGAGGATGTTTGTTAATTTGTTAATTTATAGTTCAGAACCGCACTAAAAGAATTACAACCTACAACCAAAAACTGAAGTCTATAAACCTTTGTCAAAACTTCATATATGTATCTACTAAGAAAATATTTGGTAAATTTAGGAGTACAAACATTGCATTCTATGAAGTGATTCAAACAATAGATAACTAGGAATTATTCTACATAAATCATAAGAATCGAAAAAATTCGTGACAACAAGCACATTTCCAACATAATATCACAACATTCTATTAACAAAAGAAATTACAACAAAAAACTTCAAATAAATGAGGATTGGTTTTGCCAAGTTTTATGTAAGGTAAGCCAATGCTAATAATAAATATTGAAACTTACATTCACATTCTTCAAAATTACTAGATCTTCGATCATTATAGATATGAATCTATTTTCCTAGTGGAAGAGGCTTGAGCTTTCATTTGTTTCCATTCTTCATAAATAGTGTTCCAATCTACCTCATTTAGAGCATGAGGTGCATTGAGAGAGAGAAACATTAATATATCCAATCATTCTAAAGAAAGTCTTGATCTATCATCATGTTTTTATCCTATTTAATTTGGAGAAGCCTCTTCACATACCAAGCTATGCTAGCTGGAATAACAAGAATAGCTTGTCATAGATGCATCAAACATGGAAATCCTTCAAACCATTAAGATTCACCTCTACATAGATCCCATGCTTCAAACATATGCTTTTTAGGGTATGATCTATACATAGTACAAACAAATTCGTCCATTTCACCCAAAAATCTAGCACTATCCACAATAGGTGAGTTCCCAACACTAAATTTCTCACATAAACATGTTATCCATCTTCTTGTTTGAGAGTCTCTATCATCTATATCCTCATAATAATTACGAGGACTAAACAACTTAGCAACATTAAATATAGGCAAATATGTGAACCTTCCATTTAGAGAGTCAATCACTTTCATTACAAAACTTTTTCCCAACATAATGCAATCATCTAGTGTCCCCGGTCTTTCTAACTTTGGTAAACTCTCAAATCTCAATGTATGTACATGTACCATACCTGTGAAATCTGCAAACTCAAGAGTTACTTGTTGTGTTTTACTTTAAAAAGATGATATGTTCATTGCACCAACCCCAAATATGCCTCTTAGAAATCGCTTATTAAGCAAGCTAATAGTGATATCCAAAGTAGTTCCAATAGATGTAATGTCAACATGATCTTCTTGGAATTTTTGACTCAGCTTATTCAAATCAATAAGCACATCTTCAAGTAAATGGATGCAAATTGAACTTGAAATATTGTATAGGTCACATTTTTTCTTCCCAACTCCGCCAATCTTAACAAAGCCGGCATGAGCTAATCTAGTCTCTTTCCATGACTTTGCTTCTCTAGAAATCCATCTAATGTGATGAATTTGTAACACTTCTAGCCTTGTTATTTGAAATGACTCCATTAACTCTTTCAACTTTCCATGTCTTTTAGTAGATTTCCCTAGCCATGAATAAACCTTGTTTGCAAACTTATCAATAGCTTGCAACTTTGCAAAATAAGATGAAGCATCATTTACTGCTAATGCTTCCCGATGAGCTATGAAGTGTATATCTAATAAATGAGGAACATGTCGACGAAGCTTAGTAGATAAACCTTCACAAATTCCCCTCATGGATGAAGTTCCATCAGATCCAAATCCAACCAACTTTATCAAGGATAGATCCATTTCTGCTAAAAGAGATGTCAGAGCGTCATACATAGATTGTGATGTTCCATCCCTAATTTGGAGTAAGCATATGAATTTTGTAGCACATTGGCCTCTTCCTTCATTTCCATAACATGTAATATAAATGATTAAATGTTGCACCATAGTCCGATCAACACTTTCATCAACTGAAATTGAGTAAAATGGACTGTTGAAAATATCATCTTTTAACTTTTCCCAATATACCTCCTTAGCAGCTTGTAGAAACTCTTTTCCATATGTTGTATTTGTATATGCTGAATATTCATCTATTAGAGGCATGTGAGGAGTGTTTTATACCTATTCAAGTCACATATTGACTTATACACTTCTAAAGGTAAATCATGTATGACGACAAAATACACATTTTCAATTACCGATATAATTCTCTCCTTTTGAGTATCCACCATTAGCTCTACATGTTTAGTAATTGGAAGAGTACTCCATTTTTTTTTCCCCTCTAAAAGTTGTAAAGAAAATTTATGAGCCTCTGATGTTACATGGATGTTTAGACCACTAACTGGAAGGGTCGTACTTCCATCTTTATCAAATGGAGTTTCCCTTTTAAATTTACACACCATGAACACTTTATCCTTTCAACGCCATTACAATATTTTACAGCATAAGCCCATGGGAATCTTGTCTTCCATTTGGACTTGAATGCTCCTTTGGGCCTCTTGGATGTTGGTTCTTCTTCAAGAAGTTCTGCACTATTTGATTAATGGTCTTCAAATGGATGATCATATACCTCATTTTCAGAGTTGCATGGTTGATTAGAGCATTGAGGAATACCAAATGCATCAACAACTGAACATTTTTTTTTATCCTTTTTAGGACGACCCATAGGTGACATTTTTCAATAATTTATACCTATACACAATAAAAAATAGGGAATATAAAAATACAAATTAAATGGGAATATAATCATTTGTATGTCTCTTTACAATGAGTAACATTAATCCAACATTGTTTTTCTTTAACTGTCAAAATTGAAGTAAGATAAGTCTACATCATAGCACTAAGTTTGACAATTTCATAACGGGAAGCAATTAAATCTTTTGACTGACACAAAAATAAATGAATAGTGTTTGGGATGGACAAGGCCTTTAATCTATATAGGTATACAGGGAAATTCAGACTGCTCGAAAAAATTTCAATTGTAGCCATCAACAGCATAATTTAATAAGTATTCACCTTCTATGACTATTTAGTAGTCATTGACTTTCAAGGAGTGGTTGGAATTTGGCGATATTAATCATACATACAATAAGTAAGGTTTTAGCCCATTTTAAAAAGGTATCTAGAAGTCTCAAACTCCAAATGAGAAAAAAACAACAACAACCAAATACTAACACCTTTTACCAATAATATATCTTTGTCTTAAGGTTTAAAAAATTCAAAACTCCAATCAAATCAAAGAAAAATTTAGCATCAAAACTCCAATTGAATCAAAGAAAAATTTACAAATAACATTTGACCAAACCGTAACTGGATCAGGTAAACTTTACTAATAACATTTAACCTAATTCTAGGTTTTCCTTACCAATAATAGTTGACCATGACCAAATTCTCTTCTATGAGACAAATTGGATGGAACGACCTGATGTACATTGAGTTAGGAGGCTGGAAGCTTCCGAAGGTAAAGGAGAGCAAATAAGGACAATGCCATTGACAATTAAAGCAGTGAAGAGATTCAACAACTACTTCTGTTTTGTTGCGATCACGGAGATTACTGTTTTCTATAGTCGTTGGAGTGTGAACAATGTTAACTTTTCAAACCCCAACCCAGTTTAAGTCTCACTGATTTTTCAGCCAATGTTAGAATGCCAAACTCCAAGCCAAAAGATAAAAAATCCAGCGTAAAATAAAATTTTGTTTTGTTACATCAATGAGATTACTTTTCCTCAGAATGTGGGAGTGTGAACAATGTTAACTTTTCGTGACTTCAACCCAGTCTCATTGATTTTTCAGCTAATGTTAAATGCCGAAACTCCAAAGATAAAAACTTAGCGTAAAATAAACTTTTGTCTTGTTGGGCGCGATCACAGAGATTATTGTTTTCTATAGTCGCGGGAGTGTGAACAATGTTAACTTTTTAGACCCCAACCCATTTTTAGTCTCGTTGATTTTTTCAGCCAATTTTTAATGCCTAAACCCAGTTTTATTACAGCCAAATAAACTCGGCATATAAACAATTTTTCAGAACTTAAACATTAGGATTCTGAACATCGTTTTCATTGCAGAAATAAAATATCAATAGTATATAAAAACTCAGAAAAGTATATTTTATTTCTGCGTTAAAAACGATGTTCAAATCTGCAATAAAATAATATAATTTTTGAGTTTTTATATGCCGCTGGATATTTTATTTCATGCTGAAAATGATGTCTTAATCCTCATGTTTCAAGCCCAAGTAGCTTATTCTCCGCTAAGTTTTTTATGCTGAACCTGTGTCAAACCGGAGTTTCACATTTAACATTGGCTCTAAAAATTAGCGAGATCAAACTGGTTGGGGTCTAAAAAGTTAACAAACAACTCATAATGATTATTGTTTTCCATGGACGGTCCAGCCTCACCATTTCAAATGGATCAAAAGATCTAATTTATTGAAAGAAACAATAGGGGTTTACCACTTTCACTTGATTTTTATAAGAGGAAAGTGGAGGAGGAGGAGGTGATGGTGTCTTCATGGATAAAGACACAATAAGTTTGAACCTCTGGGAGTAGGTACTCTGACGGTATTGAACATGATCTTAATGGAAGTTTCTATGGGCTCTCTAATGCTTATATGATCTATATGTACAAAAAATTTGAATGCATACGGCTTGAATATGAATAATAATCAGAGAAGAGTCTAGGAATTTAATAAAACCCAACTCGTATATGAAAAGTATGAGGTAAGAGTTGAATGTGGAGAAGAAAGAATGAAAAGTATGAGGCAAGAGTTGAATGTGGAGAAGAAATCATGAAAATATCCATCCCATAAGAGCCGAAAGCCACCAAATCACCAACCTCAACCGATGTCTGTTACAACTTACAATTCTCTACACAAACATAGAAAGAAAGCAATACTACGTTATCGATGGGATTCATAGTGATAAGGACGTGTATGATGGGATTCCCACCACCCTCTCAAGCTTCAAATCCTCCATACAGGGTCATGCCCTTAGGTGGAAATTTTCAATTTGCCCCATCGTCACCAATAACAGAGGACATATTAATTGCATGCTGTGGAGTGGCATTGCTTTATGATAGGACCCATGATTAAATCACATACAAGATATGGATAAAAATGTTTATAACACCATATGTGGTCCTATTGATGACCCACAACTACCTATAATACATTAGTTACCTTTTGTTTGAGTTACCCGTTTGAGTTCCTAAGGTAGCCAGTGCTTCAGTAAACGCTGGTTCTTTCTCCAATAGCTTAACAACTAATATATTTCATAACCTTAGCTCCACACTCTTTCTTACAACCAAGCACCGGAACCATTAAACAACCAATTGGCTCGTCAATGGCTAAGTAAATGGCGCTCGAACCCTCCATCCTGTATCTCTTTTCTAGTCCCTCGATATCTGACTCACAAGCTTGCGCCCGAGTGACCCCGAGTCAAAATCTCTAGTGCAGTGGCGATTATTCTAGATGAAGGAAAATTTTGTTCACGCGTTTATCTATATATTTCATCAATTTGAGAATGAAGTGCAACTTAAATGATTCATGAAGATATGGAACGAATTCTGAATTTGAGTCTGGAAGAAATCAACTAGCTTGTGAATTTGTGGGATGATATCTGGTATTATTGATCTCTCGATCAGTAATAATGGTTGCAGATCAAGTTTGTAAGATGAATTCCAAAGAAATGGAAGAAAAGGAGATCGCGTTGGATGGGTCGATTGATTTGAAAGGGAGGCCTGGTTTAAGAGAAAAAACTGGAGGGCTGAAAGCCTGCTCATTCATCGTTGGTATGTAACCGCCTCTTTCATCTATCTCTGTATTTTGGTCTTACAAATGCACGTTTTCTTGAGCTTGATCACTATTTTTTAATCAACAGGTTACGACTCACGAGTTTTGCGAACGATTGGCATTTGGTGGGATTTGGGCTAATTTAGTGATTTATCTCACAACCAAGCTGCACGAGGGCACTATTTCTGCTTCCAGGAATGTCACCAATTGGACCAGTACGATGTGGATAATGCCCATATTGGGACTCCTCGGAGTTGGGAGCTTACATTGCTGATAGTCACTGGGGTCGCTATTGGACCTTCATAGTCTTCTCATCTGTCTATGTAGTGGTAAACAATCTCCTCTCAATCCTTCCTTCATGGGGTTTTTGACTAACATCGCTAGTAATCTGACCCGTCAACCTTCCTATCTCCTCTGTCCGTTCCATCAGGTTATTTCACTCCATCTCTGTCCGATTATTTCGGTTAGTTGAGCTCTCTGACTGGAAGGGGTTTATTGGTGTGTATTGGTATAAGTTTCCATCGTAATGCATTAGTAGGTTGCAACTTGCGACTACTAGCAAGAACAAAACCCTGGATAACTACCCAATACCTATGTAGTGCTAACAACAGAACTAAGAGATTCCAACTTCCAAGGCATGAAAATACTACAATAATTAATAGTTGGGTGTCTTTTGCAAATGTTGTCCAAGATTATGGTGCCACTATACGTTATTTCTTTCAAAAACTTTTTTGGTTGTATATCAGACTTGGAGAAACTGCTTAATTTGTTAGCAGCTGCAAAAGCTTGAAGAATGTATACGCATATATAGTAGTAAATAAAGTAAAGAGTTCAGGTTCCTGAATCCTTACCCCAATTGAAAGGAGGTCGCAGTCTACAGACAACATCAGCGGGCAAGGCTAGTAATGTGTACTTGACACTTCTTTCTTCCTCCATAGCCAGCTTCTTCGAAAAATTCAGTGAAAAAACACCAGTGTTACAGTTCGATTCTTGAAGGGAACTTGTTCAAACTTCAATGTTACCGCAATTTCGCACGAAGAAACATTTATATTCCTATACAGTGTACATTGTACACCACTGACTAGTGTTGAGTGGAGTGTTAATTGGTAACCGACAAATTTTAATGTGAGTGGAGTGTTAATTGGTAAACCGTAACTGGAAAATTTTAATGACTGACTTGCTTTGGTTCGGCCTGCCTAATAGCCTATATGAGTTAGTGTATTGGTTAGGTCCTAGCAAAAAGGGCCTATCCACCTTCACTTGGTTAGAGACCGTCAACCAGTGTCTGTCATTAATACCTTTCCTTTCCAAATTTTAATGACTGGCAAATTAAAATATTACCCTTCCTAGGAAATTTTAAGTTTTTTTTAACATTTCCGAAATGATTTTTAAAAATTGAATTTTATTTTTATTTTTACGTTGAATTATTTAATTACCCTTCTGAGACGTGTTGGACCCCCTCTGATGAGCTGTGACGTGTTGAATTTTGATCGCTGGTTGGGAGATCCCAAGCTATCTCAAAAGGTGGAGTGAAGGCAAGGGTGCCCTGAGCAAGCCCATTATCGGTCCAATCATGGTGATGGAGGGGCAAAATTTTAAAACAACAGGTCAAAATAATGTGCCCGAGGCACTCAACCAACCAAACATCGAATTCAATGTAAATCCAGGAGCTCGCACATCATACAAGACCAAGCCTCAAGTTACAAGGGAGGAAATCCCATACACCCTCTGGGTACTATTGTCACTCTCATCAACCAAAGAGGGATGACACTGAGGAAAATAAAACACAGTTGTCATTGGTTAAGGAACCACAAAGACACACAAATTCGGAGGAACTGGTCAAACAATGCATAGGTACATGAAATGCTGAGAACGATTCAAGAATCACAGAGGTACGTGGATAGTCTGGCTGCAAGCTAGAGGGAAACTCGATGCTCCAGACATGAACATAAGGCAAGGTACGACTCGGGGTTGGGGTGAGATAAATAGCCTTGGGCGAATAATTTTCGCAGTGGACATTTTGATGCGCTTCATAAAAAGAATAAAAATTTACATGCAATTAAAACTAAAAGGCACCCAAGGCTCTGGTTCAGGAATAAGATTTCAAGAAATTAAACCACATTGGAACGAATATAACAAACAATAAATTATCAGGTGCATCTATCGCTGCGCTACAAGAATTGGAATATAGATAAATAAACAAAATACAATTCCTTATGCTATAGAGATGATAAACTACAGATGGATAAAGTCTCTCTTGGGCGAATCATAATGTAATCATAATGTCATACGGTAAAAAAACACAAAGCCAAGAACCCAAGTTTCACCCACATATCCAGAACGCAAAACCTCATACCTTCTAGGTGTAAATCCACATACAAGTCAACTAATTTAAAATTGAAAAATTTAGACATGTGTACCTTAAGCGAAGGTGAAGGTTCTGCTGCTGTTGTCCCGCACTCGCGTTTCCTCTAGCTCTTTCTTTCCAACCATTGAGACCTCAACGATACTTCCCAGTCAATTCTAGGGGTACTCTTCTTTCCCCTGAGACCCGTGAGATGCAAAGGGGACACACACACAACCAAATAATGCTAGCTCCTAGATCACCTCGCAAGGTCGAGCTACCACTCATTATCCGAGCTGGGTGTCTCAACTCCCACAAGGAAAAATCAGTCAAGAATAAAATCCGGCAGCATAAACTTACGCATACCATACGTGATCCATACTCCTTTTCCGCCATCTTTTTTATAGAGTTTTTGTAGTGATTGGTTTCCAAAACCCTCATTAGATTCTTTTTATTAAGTTTAATTAGGATAAACGTTCCCCCTACACATGTCACCCGATCCCTTATTTGCACCAGAAATTAATTAATTAATTAATTCAATTTTCCTATTTCCCTCACCCACGTAAAAGTGTTCCTAAAAACGTTCCTCGATGTCCCTTTATTCCCTTACATTCCTTTAATGACTGACGTCTTTCTTAAAGCCTAGTTGAGTTTGAAATTAGAAAAAATTCTAGATTAGATTCCCTACTATGTTCAACATTCCCTTTTTTCTTTAAGTTTCTCCTTTTTGGTCTAAGTTTTGAATTAACAAGTTATACTTGGCCAACAATAATCTTTCAAATATTTAATCTTCCACTAAATTTTTTAATTTAATTATTTATGTTTGACTTTTCTTCATCCCCCCTTTGTTAAATGGCCTTTTAGTTTTTTATTTTTATTTTTTTAGTACACACGTCTTACTTAGACCTAGGCTTTTAAATTCACTATGCTCGACAAAAGTTTTTAAGGGAATTTAAGATATTAGACTTTACTCATACAATCATTCATTTTAAGGCTGGCCAGGTACTAAGGAGGTATAGTTTTCTAGGTACTAAGTTCATTAACTTACTAGAGTTAAAATCACGACGTGCCCTTCAAGACACACTACATGCTCCAAGGGTGCCATTCGCCTACATTTGTGTTTTATTTACGTGACATGCCCTTCAAGATGCACTACGTGCTCCAAGGGTGCCACTCACCTTTTTGACTAATTTTGGTAGACGTCAAACCTGTGGAGTCAAAAATCTATCAGGTGACCTTGTGGGAGACTAAGGGGCTCTAAGGAATAAGGACCCTTCCTTATTGTGCGCCCCTTAGAATCATAGTGAGCGACTGTCACAATCTTCCCTCATGATATCATGGATCTATCAAACTATGTAATCGTTAACCTACAATTCGAGCCACGACGAGAGTTCTAGTAGGCTATGGCAAGGTTGTTGCAACACCTCTCCCTCAATGTCTCTGGTTGTCGTGTGTTATCACTCTAAGAGTCACTCAAGTTTGTAGGTTGAGTAAGATTGGTAACTTAATCAAATGTTCAATGAAATGTATAAAAATGGATCAGAAAATGAATAACTCATTCAATAACTCCCTCACTCAAGACACTTGAACATATCTAGAAAAGATAAGGCTCTCAAAAGGTATTTCTCATATGGTTTTTAAACTCAGATGGATGGATAACACTCACTATACCAACAAGATCATGTATATTAAAAAAATAAAATGAAAGGCTGATTATAACAAGGAAGAATACTTATAATTCTAGTTTACCAATGCAAAGACAAGATGACAATTATTAGTCATTGAGTAAAGAAAGAAATGAACATGAAATTCATTCATAAGTACAGGAAAATATGAATGAACAGAGTTCTGAACAATAATAATGAAAGAAGCTTATGATTCTAGTATATATATCAAAAGTCTTTACAATAAAAGAGTCTATAAAGCTCTCCAAATTCCCACCACAGTCATGAAGACTGCTCCCCCATTATCTCCTCCCTTTGGTCCTCTTTATATAGAGATTACACGCTCATATAGATCCAAAATAGATGGATCTCATAACCTCTTCACATATCTTTAGTTTGTTGAATATATTCAACTCAAATCCGAATTTATGAGATGGATGGAAAATACAAACTGTCAAATTTCTGGAAACTTAAAATATATGTGGCCACCTTGATCCAAAAATCCTCTTTCCAAGTCGAATTTTGACCAAATATCATTCATGTTGAAAGTTTGAAGAGTTGGTAGCACAATACACAGGAAAAACACAGTTTGTGCTACAAACCCCTGTAGGTGATTGTTTTCAACAATTTTATCCAAAATTCTTTTAAAATCTGAAATGAATGATGGAAAAGGCTTCTTTAAGACCTGCACTTTGACTTCATAACATATTAAATGTTGCAATATATCAAACTTAATCATTTAAACTTCCCCATACTTCATTTTATGAATTTTTTTTATGCCAAAATGTAATACTCCAGGTGCTTTAGACAAACACTCAATGCCTCTGGAATTGTTGCTTGGGAGATGAATACCCTGCACCCTGAAGAGAACCATTTTCCATACTATCACTGTAAACATATCCCTCTTTGACAAATTCCATCAATAAACTCTAAAACAAATTATGCTTGTGATATGCATTTCTTATGTATTTAGCACTTGCTAGGGTTTTTGATCTTCAACACAAACTAATAAAAAGCTTCATTTATGCTGCTACCATATGCATCTTCCTCTGGAATCAAATCATACTTCATTAAAATAGAGTAAATCTTCATTGTAGGTTGTTGCATACCAAAACCCTAAGGACAAAAGCTTTATTTAATTCTTTGCAAACCTTAGTAGTTTTCCTTTGATGGCAAGCTGCAACTTTAGAAGAGGATCTCAAGACTTGATAATGATTTAAGAACCTTGAAAAACTTTCTTGATATACCTTTTTCACTTCAAAAGTATTCAAATGAAAAAACAAAGCTTTCGTACGAGTTGGTAGTGCACATGATGGAAAACTAGTTGTTTGCACTACCAACTTTTCATCATGGAGAATAATGACAAATAAAGGTCAAGTTATGATCTTATGTGTAATGATGGGTCATTATGGACCATGGATGGCTCTTACAACATGTGACTCAAGAGACTAAAAACTCAATTAACTACCTAACACTTAAATAAAATGAACTTTTATTTGGGAAATAACATCATGTGTGACCCCTTAGTCCCCGAGGTGTAGGACAATCGGTGACAGAGTGTGTTGTTAAGCCACTTTATGTTGAAAAGTCACCGGTTCGAAACCTGCAGGGACAAAAAATCCAACCATGTTAAGGGTTGGTGTGGCTCAGGCCGGGTGCGATCCCCAGGTGATTTTGACGGCTTAGATGCCCCTGAGTCGCGGATTCTCAAGCCAAAGGTTAATCCCGATGCCAAGAAGGTCCGGACCAATTAACAACAAAAAAAATAAATATCATGCGTGACCCCTTTACTCCAAATGCGAGTCTTGTTGGCAAACTATCGTCAGCCAACATCCATCAACAAAACATGTCAGCGATCAAAACCAACATCATAATATACTAGTCATATGTCACATATGAAATATCAAACACTCAAACCATAACAATCCACTCCCTAACTCGATCCGGAGTCCAAGGAGGTCCATCAATGCCATCAACATCTTTAAATGGTCCAAGGTCCTGCACACTCAGGAAAAACTAGTCAATAACACCTGCCGATATAAATATAACAAGATAACATATCATGAGATACTCAACATATCATAAGCATAATCAAAACAATCAATCATATAATGAACTGGATCACTTGCACACAAGTGTCCTCAAAGAATAAGTCCAATCAGGTGTGTGCAAGAGCGGGACATTACATACACCCCCTCTTGTTTTAAACTTCGTCCCGAAATTTCACAGTATATAAGTGCCGAAATAAAGTGTCTAACAATATATATATGTATAGCTGTAAAAAAAAAATGGAAACTGCTGACACATATCATATGCGTCCTCCCAGGTCGCTGCGTGTGAACTATAGTTGTCCCACTGGTCCTTGACCTGATCGAATGTTCGATGTCGTGGTTGTCAAATACGATGGTACAGAATGTGGATTGGATCTTCCATGAGCACACCCTCATCCGATACTTGCAAGTAACTCATGTCAATCATATGTGTAGGATTACTAACATATTGTCTCAAAACAGATACATGAAAAACATTGTGCATACGCCTCAAAGAATCAGGCAAGGCTAGTCGATAGGCCACGTGCCCCTTCCTTTCCACATCCTTGAAGGGTTCCATGAACCTAGGAGAGAGTTTAGCACCATTTCCAAACTTGATCGAACTCTTGTGTAGTTTCCCCCGCAAGAAGACTCGATCGCCAAATTCATAACTACAGTCGACACGATGTGCATCGACATAAATTTTCTGTCGATCCTGCACTTCCTTGATCCTTTGTATTATTGTTTTCATTTGATATTTCATTTATTGGATCACTTCTGGTACCACCAGGACCCTATCCTCAAGTCAATCCCAACTCAAAGGTGTCTGATACGGTTTCCCGCAAA
>SNQJ01S0055485.1:63116-76657 GCA_010110895.2 Picea sitchensis
TCACTTTTAGCGTGACCTATGCCTTCCGCGGGTGGATGTGACCAAATTTGATGGCTTGAATCCCATTGGTTGGGTAACTCAAATGGAACATTCTTTCTCTTTGTATGACATTACTGCTAACTTGGCCAAACTCCAGTATGGTGTTCTCCATCTAGATCAAGAACGTTGGCAATGGTGGCAACAGAGAAAAATTGTCCGTCAAGGGTATGTTGCTTGGAAACACTTTGTGGCAGAGCTTTATGAACGCTTTGACACTAACACCAACCATTTAGGCCGTTTGACAAAGTTGAAACAATCTGGCACAGTGGAAGACTTTATCGTTGCTTTTGAGCGACTGGATTTTCGTACAGAGGTCATGTCTGAAGATTTTTTCCAAGTATATTTTATCAGTGGCCTCAAGGATGAGATTCATGCCCATGTCCTCATGGCTCAGCCTCAGAGTTGGGTGGAGGCTACTAAACGAGCTACGGAATCACAACAGGTTGTCTCTTCTCAAAACTGGAAACCCTCCTTTATTCCTCGCACTAAAGAAATAAATCCCACTCCTCCTTCTACTCCACTAAAGATCCAAAAATTGACTAGGGCCGAAATGGATGAACGTCAACTCAAGAGTCAAAGGCCTTTGTTACAATTGTGATGAAAAATATTTTCTGGGACACAAGTGTAAGGAACAAAATCTTTTTATGGCCATCTCGGAGCATGTTTTGAAAGAGGATGTTGAAGCTCCCCTTGTGTCTGAGTCACCTGAACCCACTAACATTACCCCTCCCTCAGACCCTCCTGAAGTAGAACTGGTCACTTCCCTAAATTATCTCATGGGATTCTCTGCTCCCCAAACCCTCAAACTAATTGGCTACATCAAGCATAGGAAGGTTATCATTCTTGTTGATAGTGGCATCACCCATAATTTTATTCATCGCCACATTTCCCAAGAAACTAATTTCTATATTCGTGCAATCAATAATTTCCAAATCATGATTACCAATGGCGGGTCCATGAAATGTGGAGGGCGTTGTGAAAATGTGCGTCCCCAAATTGGTGACTACCACCTAAAATCTCATATGTTTTCTATCAACATGGGCAATTGTGACATTGTATTAGGTGCAAACTCGCTAAGGACTTTGGGTCCCATTCTCATGGATTTTAAGGAATTAACCATGCAATTCGACTAGGAGGGCCAACAATATAAGTTCCAAGGCATCACCGTCGGTTCCCCTGAGATCATTAGTTCCCATCACATGGAAAATATTCTCAAAAAAGGTCATTCGAGCATTATTGCCCAACTCCATGCCATACAAGCAACTAAGACACCCTTTGTGTTGCAAGACCTCCAATCCATCCTCTCTAAACATCAAGTGGTTTTTACCACTCCCCAGGGACTCCCTCCTTCCCATAGTGTTCATGATCATTCCATTCCCCTTGTCCCAGGAAACCTTCCTCCCAATATCTGTCCTTATCGTCACCCCTTTTCCCAAAAAATGAAATTGAGAAAATGGTTCAAGAACTGCTTAACGCAGGTGTTATCTGCCCTAGTACAAGCCCCTACTCTTCTCCTGTGATCATGGTCATGAATAAATAAGGCTCTTGGTGCATGTGTCCTGATTTCCACACCCTCAAAAAACTCACCATTAAAGACAAATTTCTCATTCTTGTCATCGATGATATCTTGGATGAATTGAGTGGTGCCAAGTTCTTTACTAATCTTGATCTTCGTTCTAGATACCACCAGATCTGTATGAAAGAGGCAAGCATTCCTAATACTTCCTTTAGAACTCATGAGGACCACTATGAGTTTTTGGTCATGCCTTTTGGTTTGTGTAATGCTCCCTCCACTTTCCAAAGCCTCATGAATCATGTCTTCCATCCTTTTATTCGTCATTTTGTCTTAGTTTTCTTTGATGATATCCTCATCTATAGAAAAACCTGGACAAACCATCTTGCTCATGTAGATCGAGTTCTCCATCTACTCTCTCACCACCAACGTTTCCTGAAACAATCCAAATGTGATTTTGGGGCCTCAGAAGTCGAGTACTTGGTTCATCTTGTTGGCCAACATGATGTCAGGGTAGATCCTAAAACGATTGAAGCTATGCAAGACTGGCCTCACCCAAAGACTCTCAAAATATTGTGTGGATTTCTGGGCTTAACAGGTTATTATCACAAGTTTGTTAAGAATTATGGAAAGATTGCGACCCCTCTCACTACACTCCTTAAAAAGAATTCTTTCACCTAGACTCCAACAACTACTTAGGATTTTCAAACCTTGAATATGGCCATGTGAACCACTCCAATTCTGGCACTTCCTGATTTCACAAAGACCTTTGTCCTAGAATGTGATGCTTCAGGGAAAGGAATTGGTGGTTTCCTTATGCAAGAGGGTCGACCTTTAGCCTTTACCAGTAGACATTTGTCTGAATGAAATTTGGGAAAATCAATCTATGAAAAGGAAATGTTAGCTATTCTGCATGTTGTTGATATTTGGCGCCCTTATCTATTAAGGCAACGCTTCCAAATTAAGACAAATCATCAAAGGCTCTAGTATTTTCTGGAACAACACATTTCCTCCCCAGAGCAGCAAAAATGGGTGACTAAGCTCTTTGGATATGATTATGAGATCATTTACAAGAAAGGAAAAGACAATGTGGTTGTGGATGCACTTTCCTGAAAATATGAGGATGAAGGGTCCTTTTTTTCTCTCTCCTTCATTGTACCAGATTGGCTCCAAGCCATTCACCAGGAATGGCTACATGATCCCAAAAGTTCGCATCTGATACAACAATTGCATTCCAATTCTCCAGTTTCCCCAGGGCACTCTTGGCTCCATTATGAGCTTCGATACAAAGGTCGTTTGTATTTAAGTAAATAGTCAAAACTTAAATCCACGATACTTTCTGAGCGTCATGCTACACCCACATTTGGGCACTCAGGGTTTACCAAAACCTATGACAGGGTCAAACGTTCTTTTTTCTGGGATGGTATGAAATAGGACGTTCATAATTTTTTGGTTGAATGTGATGTGTGTCAATGCAACAAGGGTGAAACAGTCAAATCTCTTGGCACACTACAACCACTTCTGATTCCACCTGCTATTTGGAGGGATATCTTTACAGATTTTATTGTGGTCTTACCTAAATCGGGAAATAAATCAATCATCATGGTGGTCGTTGATCGCCTTTCCAAGTATTCTCATTCATGTGATCTTGAAAACCCATTTACAACAACCATTGTGGCTCAACTTTTCATGGATCAGGTCTTCAATCTTCATGGCATGCCGCATTCTATTGTTTATGATCGTGACCCAACTTTCACTAGCAATTTTTGGCAAGAACTGTTCAATATACAAGACACCCAATTTCATCTCATCACAGCTTATCATCCCCAGAATGATGGTAAACTGAAGTTGTCAACAAGTGTTTGGAAACATATTTGCGGTGTTTTGCATCAGAAAAGAAAAATCAGTGGGCTCAATGGTTACCACTAGCTAAATGTTGGTACAATGCTTCATACCATATAGCTACCCGCATGACTCCTTTTGAAGAAGTATATGGACAAAAGACACCTTCAGTTCTCTCGTATTTACCAGGTGTTTTGAAGGTCCAAGAGGTTGACCAAATTCTTACAGTTCGAGAGGCTATTCTCCATACCCTCAAATAGAATCTGGGCATGCCCCAGAATCACATGAAGCAACAAGCAGATCAAGGTCGTTCTGAACGTCAATTTGCAGAAGGGGATCAGGTGTTTCTTCGATTGCAACCTTACAAGCAAAATTCCCTCAAGGCTCACCATTGTCAGAAACTGGTGCCCAAATTTTATGGTCCTTATACCATTGTCAAGCATGTGGGACAAGTGGCCTATCAGTTAGCTTTGTCCATTCATTCTAAGCTACATCCTGTTTTTCATGTTTCCTGCTTAAAGAAGGTTATTGGAACTAAGTGCCAAACTCAAGCAAACCTTCCCAAGTTGGATGAAGAAGGATCAATTTGGCTACATACAGAAGCCATTTTGGACCAGCGTGAGCGTCGCCTGCATCAGAAAACCATCAAGGAATTGTTAGTCTAGTGGAAAGATACAACCCCAAAAGATGCCACTTGGGAACCATCTACCATTCTGCAACAATTTCCACATCTCAAGCCTTGAGGACAAGGTTGTTTTTAAGGGGGAGGACATGTTAGGGACCTAACCCCTCACGTAGGTAGAATAATATATTCCAATGTAATAAATGTCAATATTAATAAGGCCTAGCAATAAGTAAGAATAAGTTGAATGTAAGAAGACCTAATAGAAGCTTTCACTTCTAGAAGGATCTTCCTCTAGATGGTTCTTTTGATATACATATTTAGTATAAATAGGAGTCGAGGGTATGAGAATTGTTGTCTTGGATATTATTGTAATAGAGCTCTGCTCAACTGGAGGTTTCCCCCTCGAAGAGGCAAGTGAAAATTTATCTCAGTAATCGAAGTGCTCTTTCTGGTGTTATTTTGTTATCATTTCAGTAATATTGTGGTGTTGTTCTGGTTATATTGTTGTTTATCTTCCATTTCTAGCATTTTATTTTTGTTCTGCATAATTTTTATATCTGAAATATTACAAATTGAGAAGAGGTCATCAAGCGGATGGACTTGCTGATAACACCACACCTGCAACCCTACACCATCGACTAGATTCGCCAAGGATGAGATCTTCGCGTGAGCCAACAATGTCATCTTCCCTATATCATCAATCCCTTCAAAGATGAGGTATTGTGTGATATTGCTTCCCTTGAAGTTTGTGATGTTATTTTAGGCCAGATGTATTTGTGGAAGTGACATGTTGTGTATGAGTCTAGACCTTGCAGTGTTATTATTACTTTGGGTAGACAATTGTACAGGATACCAGAGGTAGCGTCGCCTACCACTATTTCTTTAATATCTGCTAAGCAATGCAGTAAGGTCATTTCACAAACCGGGAAGTTCGTCTTATTTGTTTTATGTTCTCACAGTAAGAAGAAGGTCGTCGCCACATCTTTGACCTCTACACAAAGCCTCTCTTTGCAGAAGAAGCAAGTGGACGGGATCATGGAGGAGTACAGAGACATCTCCTCACCCACCGGGGTACCGACGCACTGCCAAGTTAAGCATCCAATTGATCTAACCCCCGGTGCACCGCTGCCTAATGGACCAGTCTATCGTCTCTCGCTAATGGAAAATAATGAAATCAACCGCCAGATCCAAGAGTTTCTTCAAAAGGGGCACATCCGACCCAACTCCTCCCCTTATGGAAACCCAATTGTGTTGGTGCAAAATAAATACAGGACCTGGAGGCTCTGCATTGATGACAAAGAATTAAAAAAAATCGCAGTCAGGAACTGGTACCCAATTCCCCAAATTGATGACCTTCTCAACCAACTCAAGGGGGAAAAGTTCTTCAACAATATTGACCTAAATCTGGCTACTACCAGGTTCCCATCTAACCAACTGTTGTATGGAAGACAACTTTCAAATCTAAAGAAAGTCTCTTCGAATGGTTGGTCATGCCCTTTGGCTTAACGAATGGACCAATAACTTTCATGATATTGATGGATGATGTATTGAGACCCTTCACCAACTCTTTTGTGGTGGTATGTTTGGATGGAATCCTAATCTTCAAAAGAACTTGGGAGGAGCAGATGCGACATATTCAATAGGTTTTGGGTACTCTGCAACAACACAAGCTATATGCCAACTTAGAAAAATGATCCTTTGGCATGAATAAGGTCCAATACTTGGGCTAGATTGTTGATGAGAATGGGGTACATGTAGATCCAGCTAAGATCCAAGTCATTCGTGATTGTCCAGCCCCGACCACACTAACCGAGCTTAAGAGCTTCTTGGGACTTGTTAACTTCTACCAAAGGTTCATGTTGGAATTCTCCCATATTGCATGGGCCCTCAGCCAAGTAACCAAGGGTGGTGGCAAGGAAAATTTTGCATGGGAAAAAGAACAACAACAAGCATTTGATGATTTGAAGCATTGCTTGTGCTCAACTCCAATACTCTCCTTACTTGATCTACAACAACCCTTTGAGATTGAGAATGATGCCTCTGACTATGTTGTAGGCTTAGTTCTCACTCAGCATGGTCATCCAGTAGCATACCATAATGAGACAGTCTCAGATACCCCCACCTATGACAAAGAAATGTATTCAATTGTGCAATCCAATCGTCAATGGAAACATTACATTCTAGGAAAGGAGACAATCATCCACACTGATCACAAGCCTCTATAGTTCATTCAGACACAGGGGAATTTGCAAAATGACCGCCATCAAAAGTAGTCCACATGCCTACAAAAGTTCCATCTCAACATCAAGTATAAAACAGGGAGCACAAATCATGTTGCTTACTACCTCAGTCACCCTCCCATTGTTGCATTCACCACAATGCTCCATTCCTTTGGGCATGAGGCATCTAAGTGGCCCCAAATTTATCAACGTGACCCTCACTTCGCCACCACCTATCTGATCTTGGGTACAAGAGTGAATGTCACTGATTTTCACAGCTAGTATGGACTGTTATGCCATCTGGAGCACCCTTGTGCTCCCACAAGAAAGCGTGAAAATATTATTTGGGAGGCTCACTACAGTCGGATGGCAGGACATTTTGGTGTGGAGAAAATTGTGGTCGTTTTACAAAAACATTTTTATTAGCCAAAAATTTGACAAGACGTCAGCAAGTATATCAGATCTTGCACTGTATGTGTCATTGCCAAGCCAACCATCAAGAAGCAAGGATTATACACCCATATTCATACTCCCGAGAGGCCTTTGAAATCCATCTCGATGGATTATATGTCTGGCCTTCCATCCACCAAGCAAGGAAATGATTGTGTATTTGTGGTGGTTGATTGGTTTTCAAAGATGGCCATTATCATAGCCTACAAGAAGAGCATCACAGTGACAGATATTGCCAAGCTCTTATTCAAACAAGTGTGGGTCCATTTTGGGATACCACAGAACATATCACCTCAGATCGGCACAACAGGTTCCTCAACACATTTTGGTTGAGTCACTATTGTAAACCAAGCTCACTAAATCCACTGCTTTGCACCCCCAAACCGATGGCCAAACAAAGGTCGTCAATCGAATGATTATGCACGTGTACAACTCTAAGCATCCACGTACATGGGATGAGAGTCTTCCTTTTGTTCATCACAACTACAACATGGCTCTCCATAGCTCCATCAGACATATCCCATTTCATGTGGGGTTGGGATTCCAACCCTTGGGTCCCATTGATGTTGCACTACCTATTGAAACCACACAGGAAGAATCTTTCCATGTTCAGTCTGAGGCTGAGAAATCCACCAGATTCATTGAGCGGATTCAACACATCCTCCAACAGGTCCATGAGATTTTGCAGAAATCCAATGCTAAGTACAAGTAGTTCCATGATCAACATCAGGTACCGCACCAATTTCAGGTGGGAGACAAGGTCTGGTTACATTTCAGAAAGAGCATCTTACAGGGGCCCATTGGAATCCCCTCCCACTTCACTATGGGCCTTACACTATCACCAAGGTTGTGGGTAGCAATTCTTTTGAGCTCAACACTCCACCTTTCCTTGGCTTGCACCTAGTGTTCAATGTGGACTTCCTTAGGCCATATTTTCCACCATTATTGGACACCTTAGAGATCGCAAAACAATTGACACCAATAGAGCTCAACCATGACTGCATGGAACAAGCATCCATTGATTAGATAGTGGACACACAGGTCAAGGGCACTCGCTAGCAGATGTTTATTGGGTTGTCATGGCAGGGAAGCTCCTACACCAAGGCAAGTGGCTCACCTGAGGCCAAATTCAACAGAAGTTTCCCCACTTGATGGGGGCACTCAACGCAATGGAGATCATTTCTTCCTAAGGGGGGAGGACTGATCCAGGTGGATATTGGTGGCCACCCACTTATTCCAACTAGATCCTCTTGATAATTTTTATTTCAACATGTTCTTTTGTCATTCTTTGTAATTGTGGGTTCTACACTCTAGGACTATCTGAAGCCATACACAGCTTTCAAGTGGAGATTGGTGGCCTCCCACCTAATCCAACTGGATTGTTTTGTAATTTTTCATGTCAATACATCTTTTTGTACTTCCAAGGTCGTTTTGGGTCCCTAAACAATGTTTTTTTGTCTTGCCACAATCAAACTATAGACAGAGTCAGATTTTGACAACATAATGTGTAGTTCTCGAAAACACCTTTTCAACGGGCTATCACATGCCTAAAACGAAGGTCGTATGCAAACGTTACGACCCCGGGAAGTTGAGGTACAAACTTACCCAGCGAGGCCCACATAAATGTTGGTGTTTCATCTCCTAGGGTTAGGTTTTTGGATGTCTAAGGTTTTGGCATTCATTATTAATGTTAAAAAGTCCTTTGGAGCCTCGTTATAATCGTTTTACTCAAATGGATGTGCGTAGAAGCCACATCTCTTCTCAAAGATAGCTACCACCATTCAAGCAAGTTGTTTCCAGTTCTGCAGTTTTACAATTTCAATCTATTTTATGTATTCAATAGAAGTTATTGTTCACTGGATATCTGTTGTTGTTCTATGTATCTATTTCTTATTGTATTCAGTCTGTTATTCCTTTCATTCCACATCATTTAAAACTTTAACCCTTAATTTGATAACCTTAATAAATTTGCATTTTTTAAGAGCCACTTCGCATCATACATCTAAAAAACACTTCGAACAACTTCACAGTGCAAATAAATTTAAATAATTTTATTCCTTGTTACGTACCATCGTGTTGATAATTTCACTGTATATTGAATTTCAATGTGCTCTTCCAAGTGTTTTGAAGTATCCATTCCACAAATTTAAAGGAGATGGGTAATTGTTTTTTATTTTAGGGGCACTTCTTAGTGCTACAAAAATTGGGATGAGAAAAATAATCACTAATTTCAATTCATTACTCTACATCCATTTAACTACTAAAAACATGGTTTATGCTGAAATTTAAAATTTCAGCAGGAAGGAAGTGTTTAAAACTTCAAGGGGAATAGGAGAAAGAGATTTTCTTCGATGAGAGGATGGACCATATTAATGGAGCAATGACGTTTTTTGAGAATGGTATTCAAATTTGTATATTGTCGGTAACCAAATTTCAGACCATGGTGAATAGCTATGCTGCACAGGGATCGTCCTGCTAAAAAAAAAACCATACCCTTCGTTCTAGTGTTTCGACATTTCAAGGACTTGGTGAACCTTAGGAAACATCCCCAAATTGCTAGGGACTTCATGAGGGACTCGAGGACTTGTTGGCCATCTTGAAGACATTTCAAGCAGATTTCATAGAAGTTTTGGATAGATTTCGAGGATGCTCTTGACAAATTTTAGTGATGTTCTAGACATATTTCGAGGATATTTTGGGCATGTATCTTCTTTTGACAATGTACATTAATGATTGAACAACATTATCAGTTTTCCCATCCATTTTTTTTGTACTACATTGAATCTAAACTTTTTATATAAGTTGCAACTCAAAACATAGGCTTTGTATGATGTGTTCTGGTTTGGATTTTGGTCATTTAACTATTGTCTTTTCAACAACAACATTACAACAAGTGAGGCCTCCATGTCAAAAAACTAGGAAATGCAACATTTCAAAGGGTTGATCCTTGTGGTTATTGCTCTTGTTCTTCTCATTTTTGGGGTCATCTCAACATTTACATGTTATATATGGGTTTCCAATAGTCATTCAAGTCCAATTCTTCCACTATTCCAACCTCAAGCATTGTGAAAACAATCAAATAGATAGCACTTGACTTGGATTGGGTACTAAATGTTTGAATAAATTCTTATTTCAAGCACCTTCTCAATCTGAAATATGAATCTAATCTCCTTATAGAATCAAAGTGTTTTGTAGTGGTTTTCATCAAAGTGTTTTGTAGTGGTTTTCATCACAGCTGTAAAAATCTGCAGAACCTATTGAAGAGAGAATTCCTTTTAAGTTTTAGCATAGTCATCATAAACAAGAAATACAAAAAATCTGAGAAAGAAAAGCTGCTATGGAGACAAAGCTTTCTCTCATAGACCTTCTTAAACTTTATTTCAAATTGAAAATAGTTACACTTAAGTTTCTTAAAACTAAAGTGCATTTTTCCCAAGACTAATTACAATAATGAAATGTTAGTCTGAACCCTTTTTAAATTGGCTAAATATGTCATCATTTGTAGATATATGAGAGAGACAGTAAGCCAACAAAACAAAATATCTCCTCCTATCCATGCCCGTGTTAATGAACACAATCAACGTCACAATAATCAGTTTCATTGTTTGTGGGATTGAAAGACATGTAAGTCAAGTAATACTAATGCGCTCAGATAGTCTTATCCACCTTTAACTTCCTCTAAAAGTTAGAACTCATTGAATTTACTGTTAATTATCATTGTGTTGAATTAGTCATCTCTATGCACTTGGCTCTATTTTTCTTCAAATATATGGTTTATAAAAAGATTATGTTGCGGAAGCAATTTCTGGATTGCTCAACTAAGATAGATATTGCTATTAATCCATGTATTAATTAGCAAAAAAAAATTAGGTCATAAAGGATGTTAACTGATAAAACTAAACATCAACTTTTCTGCATTAACTAACCTCAGGACTATTCTACCCTGCACAGGTAGACAAGAGCCGTGTAGGGGTGCTGTTGGGAAGCGGGATTGGTGGCGTTCCAACCTTCTCTGCTGGAATGGAGGCTCTTGTGCGGAAGGGCTACCAGAGGATCACGCCATTTTTCATTCCTTATATAATTTCAAACATGGGATCTGCATTGTTGGCAATTGATACGGGATTAATGGGTCCAACCTACTCAATTTCTGCAGCATGTGCAACAGCAAATTACTGCTTATATGCAGCTGCAAACCATATTCGCGGAGGTGAAGCAGACATCATGCTTGCAGGTGGCACAGATGCTCTGATTGTGCCAGCAATAGTGGGTGGATTTATTTCCCTTAGGGCCCTTTCACAGAGGAATGATGACCCACAGACAGCGTCAAGACCGTGGGACAAAGATCGTGATGGATTTGTCATGGGTGAAGGTGCCGGCGTGCTGGTGAGCTTAAGCTGAACTCAACCGCTATGGATTTTTCTTTTATGTTACTGATTGCAAAATGTAGAACATAAGATGCAAAATACCAATCAAAGTAGAGCATCAGATTTACAATGAACTGCTACCCTGATCATTGATTCCATTGACTGATCTGAATGATTTAGCCTGTTGGGATAAAATCGTTAGCAATGCTTTCAGTTTCAAGGGACTGTGTATCTGCGTGGCATAACCCATTTTGTGAAATAAAATTTTCAAATATCCTTCCTTAGGGGAAATTTGGGTTTGATTTAGATAGAAATGATATTTAAAATATCATTTCACTCTTCGAACAATTCACACTATAAGAACATGGGCTTTTCTCCAAAACCAGGTTATGGAAAGTCTTGAACATGCAATAAAGCGAGGAGCTCCCATAGTAGCCGAGTACCTTGGTGGGGCGATCACTGGTGACGCTTACCACATGACCGATCCACTCTCTGATGGGCTTGGAGTTTCAATGTGCATTCTGAAAACTTTGGAAGATGCAGGAGTTTCACCAGAGGAGGTAAGTGCTTTTGATTTTTTAATGAAGGGTTATCAGTGATCTAGAATTGCTTAACAGTTTCAATATTTTATTGAGACTTTCAAGGCTTAATAACCGATTACCGTATCCTCAATAATAATGCAGGTCAACTATATCAATGCTCATGCAACCTCAACCCGGGTAGGAGATCTGGCAGAGGTTAATGCTATCAAGAAGGTTTTTAAGGATACTTCTAGTATCAAAATGAATGCAACAAAGGTGAAGAATTCATTAGAAATTAGATCCTTGGGTTGACTGTCATGTTTCGTTTGTAATCTGTGTACATATGTGTGCTGATTTGTATTGATTAGGTATTAAGAATGAAAACAGGTTGCCTCCAACCAAGATTTTAAGACGCTGTTCAACTTGCAAGTATCTTGAATTCACCAAAATGATTTTCAGCAAGTGCATTCTATTCTTACCCTAATGCTTGCAGCCTGTAGTTAATAATTTTGCTGAGCTCCAAAAGTTGGTGTAGCATTCTTTCGTTTGTAAACACCATATATTTTCTGACACTAAATATGGCTTACTTTTCCAGTCTATGATTGGGCATACTCTTGGTGCGGCCGGTGCACTGGAAGCAATAGCAACCATAAAGGCTATCACTACCGGGTGGCTTCACCCCACAATCAATCAATTTGTAAGTTGCTTACTCGCATGGCAGTTTTTTCTAATATCGTTTTCACGAGTGTGGTTGTTGTTTTCACTTTTGCTTTCTAGAGAGTATGAAAAATGAAATAATTCAATTCGCATGTTGAGACTCTTGGCAGAATACCGAGCCTGATGTAACAATTGACACAGTGCCAAATACGAAGAAGCAGCATGAAGTTCATGTTGGTAAGTAAGCTTCATTAGAATTTAGAACTTTTAAACTTGCCTGCAGAACTTTTAAGTGCACATGCACAATAAGAATCAAGATAAATACTCGTCTGTACTGTTTTCGTAGGATGTTCACTTTAATGATTCAACCATAATATGTTCAAGTTTTAAGTGATCGAGCATTGAGGGTGTAGTTCGCTTGCAAAATATGAGTCGGTGAAAATTCTTTTAAAGATTGTGACAGTTTGTTTACACTGTCAATGACAGGTATCTCAAACTCTTTTGGATTTGGTGGACACAACTCAGCGTTGGCTTTTGCTCCATTCAATCCTTAAAACAGGTTATCTACTTCGTTATTTGAAATCATTGGTTTTTTCATTGAGTCACCACGAATTGATGCGGTGCAGAAAATTCTGATCATGCTAACTTTGGTTAAGTAATCAGAGCTGCTTTCAGCAGTGGCATTTTATCCCAGATTAATCAGTTGCAGAAGAAATGCTTTGGATTTTTTAATAACTTCTTTAGACATGACTTTACAGACTATTGGTAGCATTCCATTTTAAGTGCAATAGGAAAAGGCATTTAAATGCCCAGATTCAACATCAGTGTCATAGATTAGAAGAAGTAGAATCGAACTTTCAATTTGCTTCTCAGTAGGGTATTTTCATGGAGCTGATAAATTAGTCTTGATGATCAAGAACAAATTTCTGTCTTTTTCCTCCCCTTATGTGGAGAATTCTGCATAGATGATAATGAATTCAAATATTGATTTCTGGTTCCAGGGATCCTATTCAGCAAATACAAAGCATCAGACCATTCACTTTCACATGTTTATTAATTATAGTTCCTGCTTTTAAATACCTAAACTCTGATTTAACTAGAAATCAATGAATTTCAATATTTTATGAAGAAATATAGTTTCCAGTTTTTTGCCGAAGGATGGTAGTAACAGTCAGTTAAAATACCATAAACTTTTG
This sequence comes from Picea sitchensis, assembly GCA_010110895.2. Lineage (NCBI taxonomy): Eukaryota > Viridiplantae > Streptophyta > Pinopsida > Pinales > Pinaceae > Picea > Picea sitchensis. The sequence continues at coordinate 76,543 of SNQJ01S0055485.1, forward strand.
CACAAGAACATGTATTAATGGAGGTAACCCCCGAGGCTTCATGAATCCCGATATAGATAGAGTGTTATTTATTTCTCAGATCCCTAGCTCCTATGAGCAGCTGTCGAGATTGAAA
>SNQJ01S0055487.1:0-12052 GCA_010110895.2 Picea sitchensis
TACACAGGTGACCAGATTTGTAGTTGACCTCGCAGGGAAGTGCGCGGAGGGACTACAAATGAACTGGGAAAAATACCTTATAAATCAGCTAGAGCTTGACTGTAGACAAGCGCAGGACCAAGGGTATGAGTTCCACTTTAGCTAGTTGCTCATACTCATCGCTTTCATCATTTGGTAACTTCCCGAGGGAGCCACTTTTCTGGAGATCGAACCCTTTGAACCACTAGCCACGAAGTTTTGTACGTTGTGGTACTCCAACGACATGAAAAAATAGTGGCAGTCCAGTGCCATCTTCCACACTTACTACACTCAGTTGAAGAATTCCATTTAGTCTACACCGTGCATCACACCCAACACGCTCCATAGGTTTAGACCTTTGATGAAATTCAACGTAGATCGTCACTTCACCTACATCACAACGCGCACAGATGAGCAGAAACAACAACTCCAGTCATATTACAAGCTGACAGAAGATGACTTGGAGGAGATTACAAAGGAATGGTTGGTAGACCTCCTTGTTGTAGCAGACCCCATAGATATTTACGACGTACATAGCCCTAAAGCTATGCCAGATACACTAGGACCATGCAAGACTAAGAAGGATGTGGAAGTTCAAGATATCCAAAGCACATCCACGAAGACTGCTTCGCTCGCACCTGCGAAGGGAGGTAATGATGAAGAACTAGGGGGCATAGAAGTTGAGCAGAACAAAGGCGAGGTTACTCCGCCTAGAGATGAGGAAGATCCCTCCAAGAAAAGGAAGATTACTCCACCCAATCCCTAATCCCGAAAGAAAGCTAAAGCCACCCGGACCACACTTAAAACTACCCTTACCCTGAATGATTTTGACTTCTTAATTTCCACACTGAATTATGTTTCACTAGAGTATGCAGAAAAACAAGAAGCAAAGCAGGAGGAGCTATTCTGACGAATCACGAGTGAACTCAAAGAAGTGCAGTAGGCACTCCGGTCCAGCCAAGCAGTTTCTATGACGCCCTTAACAATGGAAATACCAGGAATAGACGATGAGCCCACTCAATTACGCCAAATCACCGTGAAAGTCGAAGCTCACCTTTGTCGAGCTCAAGAAGACATAACGCAAGCCACCCAGGATTTTGCGCAAGAATAGAGCGCACATGGAGAACAATGGAGGAAGGTAGAACAAGAGCAACTTGTCTTACAAGAAAAGTGGGAGGAGGAGAAAGCACAGTTACAACAGACCAAGGACCAGTTGCTAGCAGAGCAACTTGATTTACAGGAAAGAGTTCACAAAGCACTACGCTCTGTGACGATCATAGAAGTGAAGATGGAAGATCATCTCCCACAGCAGGTGACCCAACTAGAAGAAGTAATCCAACAACTTCAAAATTTCATCACAGATCTGGAGATCCGCACCGTTCCTGAGACACCCCAAGATATAACAGATCTAAGAGAGGCCACTACTCAAAGCGCAGTTGACCGATTAAAAACTTTGGCTTCAGAATGTAGACAACTAAGCACTAGAAACGCCCAGACTTACAAAACCCTCGCAGAGAATCCATAATTGCAGACAATGGAGGAACATCTCCATGAAGCAAAGTAGCATGCATATGTGCTACAAGCACAACTGAAGTCTGTGATCCCCTTCGAATAATGAAGAGGTTCGCAGAACAAAACACAACCCAACAAAAAGTACACACGCTGCAAAGTAAAGTAGTGGAAGTCTCTCAACGACTGCACCCACTCCAAGAGAAGGCATGTCAACTGTTCACCGAACTTGAAAGCTAGGGAGATGAACTCAAACAGGGTGTCATCACTATAGAACAGTGCCTGGAAGGACCGCTCAATGACACAGTAATCCAGGAATTTACTGAACAAGAGGCTGCCGCACTGCAGCAGGTCGAAGCAGCGCGAGCCAAGCTCGAGGCATTTGAAGCGGCATTGGTCAGACCTGAGTGACTCGGGACGAGTCACAGGTGAGTGTTGGGGGCCTATTGGCTGTTGACCAAGTTTTGAAGAATACTTGGTCATATTTGACCACTTTTGGGACTGCGACATCTTTCCAAGGAAGGAGCGCAACACGAAGTGGAAAGTAAGGAAGAAAGACCTATTTTTGGGTCCATTTTAGGGTTTTGGGTTGATGTAATGGGAAAGGGATGTCGGCCCGTGGGTTTACCCACGCTTAGGCCCATTTTGTAATCTATAAATAGGCAATGTAAATAGAGGAGAATAGTAGTAATGTAGACATCTATGTGATGTATAATTGAAAGCTTAGTTCTAGTAACTGGATTTGTGTGATCGGATGTATCTTAGAGTGCTCTATGCATGAGATCAGAAAGCTAAGTGCAAGTTGTTGTAGTATTGTGCTGAAGAGCTAGGAGGAAGGATCTAGCGAGCTGCATAGATCTTTTGTCCTGTGAGAAGTAAGGGTCATTGAAGCTCCGTTCTATAACTGCTTGACCAAGACAATATAAAGAAGACTTTGTGGACATAGCCCCAGGGTGGGGGTGAACCACGGTAACTGTGTGTATAGTGCTTTGTGGTTCGATCTAATGTGTTTATCTCTTTCTTGGCTAAGTGCTTGATGTGATTAAGTAGATCTATTTATGCTCTGTGCTGATGATATATGAATGAACATTATATCTAATATATAAAATGCTTAGTGCTTGATCTATTGAATCTAACCTATATTTTTGTGGCTAAGTACTGAATCATCTTATTATAAGTATTCATTGCGATGCTCTGTGCTATCTGTGAAGTACCAGTCGGGTTAAATATTGATGAAGGATCTATGCTAAGTGCCTTGTAAAAGATATAATCACAGATCAGTGTCCTAACTAAGGTTGCAGACATCTGAGTCCTGCAACCACCCCTACCTATACCTCGGGTGAGACTTCATTTGCTTCGCAGGTGTTGTTGAAAGGGCTGGTAGTTAGGGATTTGTTGGTGTGCTCTTGAGCGTTGAACCCTGGGTCTACCCCTGTGCCAACAAATGGTTCCGTTGCTGGGACCTGAAACTGTGATTGCTAGGAAGTGAAGAAGAAAAAACTTTGTGCGAACTAAGCTCTGTGCGTAGATCTATTGCCCTAGTGAGAAGTATTCTACTTGACCTACAAAGCTTTGTGTCGAGAAAAAGAGGTTAGATATGAAGGGAAAAGGTCAGATCTATAGAAAAAGAGGTCAGATCTGAAGGGAAAAGGTAATATCTACAAGAAAGAGGTTGATACCAAAGAAAAGAAGTGATATCTGAACGCTCTATGCATTAATAAAAGTAAAAGTGGAAATTTCTAAAGGTAAAAGGTAAGATCTGCAGAAAAAAAGGTAAGATCTGTAATCTCTGCGCTTTGATAAAGGTCAGAATAGTTAAAAGTCTTAGATCTGGAATCTTTGTGCTCTATAGAATTAAGATAAGTGAAATTTTTTGTTTCTAAAGCATGGATCTAGGTATGTTTGATAGATTCTGTCCTAGCTTCAAAACTAGTGCATTAATAGATGAAAGAAAGTTTGATATGAATAGATCTGATAAGTATAGTGATAGATATGTTATACCTATGCATCGAAAGAATGTCTGGACTAACAAGTGGATGTAGGATCCTAGAAAGAGTTTTTTGCAGGCTAGCCACCATGATCCTGGTGCGTAGTACAAAAGGAGTTGGGGAACATCTAAATGAAAGAGAGGATTAACCCTCTATTATAGTTGCAGAAGATCGGGACATCTTGCTAAGGAATGCCTTGGGAGAAGACCTAGTTGCCTCTATTGTAAGGCTACAGACCATGAAGTATTGGATTGCCCTAGAATGATTGGTAGGCTTGAGAAGCTGAATATGGAGCAAGCAAGTCTTGAAGGAGATCAAGAGACCAAGAATATAGAAGAAACCCAAAAAGAATCAGAAAAGATATTGCTACAGATGAAAGATACCTTGAATGAACATCGACATGTTAGGCTATCAGAGATATTCAAAGAAAAGGATAAAATCAAAGCAAGAATATGGGACTTTGACATTGACTGTACTCTTGATGAAGAAACACAAGTGAACATTATGCTATAAATAACTTGGGAAGGTATAGGAAATCCTGCCATGATCCCTTCCCTAGGAGGAACAAGTTTCTTCAGAGGAAAGCTAGTAAACCTATGTGAAAGGCTCGCCCGAATACCTATGACTGTCAATGGAACTTAGACAGAGGAAGACTTTGAGATCATTAAATTTGTTGAAGACAAATCCCTGTTTACCATGCTCATAGGAAAACCTTGGATGGATAGAGAACAAGCCAGACGAAAAGAGGATGGAAAATTTTTGGAACAGAAGAAGCAAGAGTTAAAGACTTTATGACCAGAAGGATCACACACTTGATTGAAGAACATAAGAGAAGATCATAGATATTTAATATTAGCAACTCCAATGTCGAAGATAAAAGAACACTTGAGGATCCGCAGAAGATCAAGTTACCTATTTTTGATACAGAAGAAGTGTTATCAAGGAACCCTAGGAAAGACTCTCAACAACGTGAAGTAACTAAGACCACAAAAGATAAACATCAGAATGGTAAAAGAATTACTGAGACAAAGCTAACTGGGAAGAAGGCTAGGAAGTTAAGAAAGAAAAGGACTAACACTATAAGATTACAAGAGGTTCTAGAGGACACTTCGCAGCAAGAAGAATTGTAGAATTGGAGCTTCATCGAGATATTAGAACGACGACATAGAATACTTCACCATGAAGCAGCAATATAGTCGTTGGAACCGATATACCTATTCGACCGCCACTCCAAACAGATCAGAAAGCAGTTATGAATTACCACTAGACCATTGGATAGCACAAGAATGGATAGAACAGAGTTAATGAAGGCCCCATGTTCATTGCAAGAATACCGTTGCTGAGATTGCCTACTTAACCCATCACGCCATGCACCGAGAATATTTTTTTCTAACTGAGAATTTGAGCGCGAACCCTGAGATCATTTCCTTACTATTCACTGTTGTCTCTGAATTCCTTTTTCACCTGAGCCAACTGACCCAAGTTTGTATGTCGGACGAGCTCAGCACTGCTGAGAAAATTGTTGAAGAAGTTCTAATTAATTTAATGACTGAGAGAGTCATGTCAGAACACGGCATGTCTACAAGTGTACAAGCATCATCCTCGAGCGCACTGCCAGCTTCCCCCTCCACTGCTCGAGCAGGACCATCCCGACGACCTTCGAAAAGACAATCTAAGCTCGGAAACAACTTCACCACTGTGAAGATGATCCCAAGCATCTTGCCTAAATATATCCCACCACTAAGTGGAACAGTGAATCGAGACACTGTACCCAAAGACTTCGACTATGTTGTAGTCACTGTGTACGTCCCGAAAGGGGTGCGCATAGTTCTTTCTAACCAGGAGAATCTCACCATGCCGAAAATTAGTATTTTAACCTTGGAGATCGCAAGGTTTACAGTATGCTAGCCCTGCACAAGTAATTGACTCTTACAAAAGGGAAGAACCCCAATATTGTACCATAGCAATGGACCCATAACCTTGCGTAGTCAACCCTCCTCAACGTAATGAAGATTCCACATTTCGGGAGGCATCAGGAAGTAAATGCATGCATTAGATTGTTGCTGTCCGGGTACTACAGAGGATACCTATGGTTGGACTGCCACATCACCGTGGATCCGATTATGATCAATCAGATCACTGGGCTAAGCATGCACGGCCCTGACCCACAATACTTTTACCCTGGAAAGACCACAGATCGCGCTCTCGCTCAACGAATAAAAGACACATATGGCGATCTGGAGAAAGGCACGCGAGGTTACAAGGTAGCCTCCATTGAGAATGTAGCAGCTCTCTTTGGTTTCCAGCTGATCGCAGGAAAGTTAGTCCAAAAAAATAGACCTACACAAGTGACCGGATTTGTAGTTGACCTCACAGGGAAGTGTGCGGAGGGACTACAAATGAACTGGGAAAAATACCTTATAAATTAGCTAGAGCTTGACTGTAGACAAGCGCAGGACCAAGGGTATGAGTTCCACTTTAGCTGGTTTCTCATACTCATCGCTTTCATCACTTGGGAACTACCCGAGGGAGGCACTTTTATGGAGATCGAACCCTTCGAACAACTGGCCACGAAGTTCTGTACGCTATGGTACTCCAATGACATGAACAAACAATGGCAGTCCAATGCCATCTTCCATGCTTACTACACTCAATTGAAGAATTCCATTCAGTCTACACCGCGCATCACACCCAACACACTTCATAGGTTTAGACCTTTGATGAAATTTAGCGTAGATCGTCACTTCACCTAAATCAAAGTGCGCACAGATGAGCACAAACAACAAATCCAGTCATATTACAAGCTAATAGAAGATGACTTGCAGGAGATTACCAAGGAATGGATGTAAACCCTCTTTGTTGCAGTAGACCCCGCAGAGATGTCCGACGTAGATAGCCCTAAAGCTATGCCGGATACACCAGAACCATGCAAGACTAAGAAGGATGTGGAATTTCAATATATCCACAACACATCCACGAAGACTGGTTCGCTCTCACCTGCGAAGGGAGGTAATGACGAAGAACTAGGGGGCACAGAAGTTGAGTAGAACAAAGGCGAGGTTACTCCGCCTAGAGACGAGGAAGATCCCTCCAAGAAAAGGAAGATTACTCCACCCAATCCCTCATCCCGAAATAAAGCTAAGGCCACCCAGACCATGCTTAAAACTACCCTTACCCTAGATGATTTTGACTTCTTAATTGCCGCACTGAATGATGTTTCACTAGAGATCTCAGAAAAGCAAGAAGCAAAGCAGGAGGAGCTATTCCGCCGGATCATGGGCAAACTCAAAGAAGTGCAACAGACACTCCGGTCCAGCCAAGCAGTTTCTACGGCGCCCTTAACGATGGAAATATCAGGAATAGATGATGAGCCCACTCAATTACGCTAGATCACCGATAAAGTTGAAGCTCGCCTTCGATGAACTCAAGAAGACATAACGCAAGCCAACCAGTCTTTGGTACAAGAACAGAGCACACATGGAGAACAACGGAGGAAGGCAGAACAAAATAATCTTGCCTTACAAGCAAAGTGGGAGGAGGAAAAAGAACAGTTACAACAGAGCAAGGACCAGTTGCTAGCAGAGAAACTTGAAGTACAGGAAACAGTTCACAAAGCAATGCGCTCTATGACGAAGATAGAAGTGAAGATGGAAGATAATCTCCCATAGCAGGTGACCCAACTGGAAGAAGTAATCCAACAACTTCAACAACGCATCATGGATCTAGAGCTCCACACCGTGCCTGAGACACCCCAAGATATAAGAGATCTAAGAGAGGCCACTTCTCGAAGCACAGTCGACCAATTAAAAACCTTAGCTTCAGAATGTAGGAAGCTAAGCACTAGAAGCGCCGAGACTTACGAAACCCTCGCAGAGAATATAGAATTGCAGACATTAGAGGCATAGCTCCATGAAGAAAAGCAACATGTAGATGTGCTACAAGCACAACTGAAGTCCGTGACCCCTGTTGAAAGAATGAAGAGGTTCGCAGAACAACGCACAACCCAACAAAAAGTACACACGCTGCAAAGTAAATTAATGGAAGTCTCTCAACGATTGCAACCACTCCAAGAGAAGGCATGCCAACTGTTCGTCGAACTTGAAAGCGAGGTAGATGAAATCGAATAGGGTGTCATCACTGTAGAACAAAACCTGGAAGGACAACTCAATGACATAATAATCCAGGAATTTACTGAACAAGAGGCTATCACACTGCAGCAGGTCGAAGCAGCTCGAGCCAAGCTTGAGGCGTTCGAAGCGGCATTGGTTAGACTTGAGTGACATGAGATGAGTCATAGGTGAGTGTTGGGGTCCTGTTGGCCCTTGACCAAGTTTTGAAAATACTTGGTCATATTTGACCACTTTTGGGACTGCGACATCTTGCCAAGGAAGGAGTGCAATGCGAAGCGAAAATTAAGGAAGCGAGACCTATTTTTGGGTCCATTTTAGGGTTTTGGGTTGATGTAACAGGAAAGGGATGTCGGCCCGTGGGTTTACCCACGCTTAGGCCCATTTTGTAATCTATAAATAGGCAATGTAAATAGAGGAGAATAGTATTAATGTAGACATCTATGTGATGTATAATTGAAAGCTTAGTGCTAGTAATTGGATCTATGTGATCAGATGTATCTTAGAGTTCTCTATGCATGAGATCGAAAAGATAAGTGCAAGTTGTTGTAGTCTTGTGCTGAAGAGTTAGGAGGAAGGATCTAGTGAGTTGCGCAGATATCCTACATGTGCGAAGTAAGGGTCATTGAAGCTTTGTGTTGTAACTACTTGACCGAGACAATATAAAGAAGACTTTGTGGATGTAGCCCCAGGGTGGGGGTGAACCACGATAACTGTGTGTATAGTGCTTTGTGCTTCGATCTAATGTGTTTATATCTTTCTTGGCTAAGTTATTGATGTGATTAAGTAGATCTACCTATGCTCTATGATGATGATATATGAATGAACGTTAGATCTAATATATAAAATTCTTAGTGCTTGATCTGTTGAATCTAACCTATATTTCTGTGGCTGTGTACTGAATCATCTTTAGTATAAGTATTCACTGCGATGCTCTGTGCTATATTTGAAGTACCAGTCGGGTTAAATATTGATGAAGGATCTATGCTAAGTTCCCTGTAAAAGATATAATCACAGATCAGTGTCCCAGCTAAAGTTGCAAACATTTGAGTCCTGCAACCACCCCTGCCTCTACCTCGGGTGAGACTTCATCTGCTTCATAGGTGTTGCCGAAAGGGCCGATAGTTAGGGTTTTGTTGGTGCGCTCTTGAGCGTTGAACCCTGGGTCTGCCCCTGTTCCAACAGAGTTCTAGGGAAGTCACATAGTTTTAGGATTCACACTTTAACTTAATCAACTTAATCAATCCTAAAAATTAATCCACCTCAAATTGGTATACTTGCTTAATATTTTTATGGTTTATTCTCTTTAATCTTGCAAGCATTTCACTTAAGTTACTTTACAGGCAATTTTATTTGAGCACTTGTGGATAATTAACTAGTAGTTGTGCATCTCTTTCCCATGGAGGATTTTACGTGCTTTATCTTTCACCCCTTGAAGTTGCGCATCTTGTGGAGGCACTTCTTGCTTGGTTTTGTAGTTGTGTTGATGCCATTAAAGACAACCCCTTGAAGTTCCGCATCTTGTGGAGGCACTTCATTGTTTGGGTTGTTGGCTTGTTGTGTTGTGGTGATCTTCTTTTGAATACTCTTTCCTTTCCCTGCACAAATAAGTCAAGTTAGTTTATTAAGTGCTTGTTTATTTTGTTGATAGTTGTATATTGTTGTTGTATCTTTAGCATTCTTTGTATTCTTTGTATATAAAATTGTTTCATTTACTTGTATATAATTCAATTGTAAATCTTGAAAAGTAATTATTTTGTATCTAATTGTAATCTTTTGTAAACTCTAATCTCTTTGTAACTTTAGTTGACCCCATTACCCAACCTTAGGAACTAGTCTTAGTTGAATTAGGAAAAGGGCTGCTTCTCATTGAAATCTTGCACTTTTAATTGTTTTCCTTTCATATAGGCTAGATTCCCCCCAACCTTCTAACAATTAAAATTAACTCCTAGAATTAATCTTTTTAACTCACATAGTAACTAGGGTCTACCTCCTTTGGCTTCCCTAGGAGTAAGCCTAGACGGAAGAAGTTCAAGTCGAGGTGAAAGTGGGCTTGAACTTAGACATTGTGTCTTCGAGGACACACTAAGTGGATTGAGACGTCCACGTTTTCAAGTCTGTATAAGGATGACAACAGCCTTGGCCAAACATACTTGCGGGAGCTTACGAAACTCCATTATGGTTCTCGGTTTTGATTTTATGTCCCCTGACCAAATTGGCCACATGTCCTTGAATGACTTGAGGAGGCGAGTTGCAACTATTGATAAAACTCAAACCAGGACTTAGATGCATGAACCGTCAGTTGCATTGGATTCGAAACACTGGGTTTCATCTATTAGGGCTCTTACGCTATCATTCTGTCGACCGGAAAAACATTTGTTGGAGTATCTCCAACACTAGGGTTTTGGTAAATGAGGCATAGTGCAATTTCTGAAAAGGAGGTCGATTTTCAAGAACACTGTGTCGGGTCTTTTTGGCTAGTGTAGTCGTGTGGGCCTTGGACAAAAAGACTTGTGGGAGCTTACATAAGTCCATTATTCTACTCGGTTTGGATTTTATGCCCCTGGACCAAATTGACCACATGTCCCTAAATGGCTTGAGGAGGTGATTTGAAACTCACGATAAAACTCAAAACAAGACTCAGATGCATGAACCGTTAGTTGCATTGGATTAAGAGAACCAATTTTCAACTAGTGGGGCCCCTACGCTATGATTCCGTCGATCGAAAAATCATTTGTTGGAGTATCTTCGGCACTAGGGTTTTGGTCAATGAAGCATAGTGCAATTTCTAAAGATGAGGTTGATTTTCAAGAACACTTTGTCGGACGTTTTTGGCTATGGTATTAGTAATGGTATTGGTATGGTATGGTATTGTATTGGTATTGGTATTGGTATGGTATTGGTATGCATATCATTGCCAATGCATACCATTGTGATATGCAATGGTATTGATATTGGTATGCAATGGTATGGTATTGGTACTGGTATTGGAATATTATTAGTATGGTATGGTATTGGTATTCATACCATTGCCATGCAATGGTATGCAATGGTATTGGTATTGGTATGCAATGGTATGGTATTGGTATGGTATTGGTATTGGTAATGTTATTGGTATTCAATGGTATGGTATTGGTATTGGCATTGGTATTGGTATCGTATTGGTATTGTTATTGGTATTCAATGGTATGGTATTGGTATTGGCATTGGTATTGGTATGGTATGGTATGGTATGGTATTGGTATTGGTGTTGGTATAGAACTGGTATGGTATTGGTATGCATATAATTTCCAATGCATACAATTTCCAATGCATATCATTGCCAATGGTATCAGTATGGTATTTGTATGGTATGGTATGGTATTGGTATTGGTATGCATATCATTGCCAATGCATACCATTTCCAGGCAATGGTATTGGTATTGGTATGGTATGTTATTGGTATGACATTGTATGGTATGGTATTGGCATTGGTATTCTTATGGTATCGTGTTGGTATTGGTATTGGTATGGTATAGTATGGTATTGATATTGGTATGGTATTGGTATGCATATCATTGCCAATGCATACCATTGCCGTGAAATGGTATGCAATTGTATTGGTATTAGTATGAAATGGTACGATATTGGTATGGTATTGGTAATGGTATTGGTATGCAATGGTATGGTATTGGTATTGGTATTGGTATGGTATGGTATCGTATTGGTATGGCATTGGTATTGGTATGTTATTGGTATGGTATGGTATGGTATTGTATTAGTATGGTATTGGTATGGTATGGTATTGGTATGGCATTGGTATTGGTATGGTATTGGTATTGGTATGCAATGGTATTGACCGTATTGGTATGCAATGGTATTGACAATGGTATTGGTATTGGTATTGGCAAGGAATAAGGGTATTGGCAATGCATATTGGTATTGGTATGGTATTGGTATGCATATCATTTCCAATGCATACCATTGTCGTGCAATGGTATGCAATGGTATGCAATGGTATTGGTATTGGTATGCAATGGTATGGTATTGGTATTGGTATTGGTATTGTTATTGGTATTGATATGGTATTGGTATTTGTATTGGTATTGGTATTTGTAATGGTATTGATATTGGTATGGTATTGATATGACATTGGTATTGGTATTTGTATGGTATGGTATGGTATTGGTATTGGTATGGTATAGTATGGTATTGTTATGGGTATGATATTGATATTGGTATTGTATTGGTATGCATATCATTGCCAATTCATACCATTGTCGTGCAATGGTATGCAATGGTACAATATTGGTATGGTATTGGTATTGTTATTGGTATGCAATGGTATGGTATTGATATTGGTATTGGTATGTTATTGGTATGGTATGGTATGTTATTGGTATGGTATGGTATGGTATGGTATTGGTATGG
>SNQJ01S0055487.1:12062-44064 GCA_010110895.2 Picea sitchensis
GCTATAGCATTCATGCCCAAAAAATGTCGTTTAGGGCCTCAAAATAGCTCCGGAAGTTCAGGACCCGAAGAACTGCTAAAAATAGTAATTTGTGCTACAATTAAGGAAGCTGAAAAACTAAAAGAAACAATGGTGTGGGTCCAAGTGGAATAGGCGGGTGGCCACCAATATCCACTTGGATCAGTTGGATACTTATCTTGTTGAAATTTTGGCTCGATGTAAATACCTAGGGCCATAAAAAAAAAATTCAACTCCAAAACATGATATCAATATGTCAAAAATGTGACTAAGGTGAGGTTTTTTGTTGCCTAAAAAATTTGTTGAAATAATATAATTGGTGTACTAAAAATTATTGACTATTTTGTGTATTACAGGAGCCATATGAGGCCATGGAAATAGATCGTATCATATCAAATGAGGGCACAATGGATGATGCAGGACATCAGGTACTCTAATTTTGACTTAACTTAGGAAAACTTAATCTGATGACATTTTGTGAAACATCCATATTTTTTCACAAAATTATTAAATTTTATAGTGTATTATCCAATCTTGTCAAAAATTAATGCATGTTGTTGATTATTTTAGATGGAGATTGGAGAAAATTTAGAGCTTGAGCATTCAACTAGAAAAAGAAAAAGATATGTATGTGGACATGGACCTAAAACTATTAAATCATGTAGAGGACAGTGGGTGGAAGAGGATATGACAATGGATCCTGCAACACAACAAATGATTGCACTGAACAAGAGGTTGGTCTGGAATATAGTACATGGGATGAATACTTTGAGAAAATTGTTGTTTTTGGATGTTCTGTATGTCGTGGAAAGAAGAAATTCAAACGAGTGATTGTACAATGACATTACATATATGATGATCTTCTAGTGGGTAGTATGCCTCCTACAATCGATTCAATTCCAATTGGAATTGTGGTAAGGAATTTTCCATTTACTTATACATCTAGTCGATGACATTGAATTGGCGGGTGTCGTATCAACGAGGTGGACATTTTTCTTTGAGAGGTATATGAAAACTCTAAAAATATATGTTCAACAAAAGGAACATCCAAAGGGTTATATGGATGAAGGGTATGTATTGAATGAAGCATTTTTCTTCCTATGTTAATTCCATGGTAAGGATTTTGAAGATGGGCCACGCTTCTGGGATGAAGAATGAGCATAAGATATTATTGATGGAGAAAAACCACAATCTAATGGTGTTCAAGTAGAAATTAGTAAGTAAATTCATGATCATTAATGTGGTTGTTTTCCTTGCAATCATTAGTTTTCTTTGTAATTTATTTTTCAAATTAACTAAATAACATTTGGGGTTTGAAATAAACATGTTGACATGTAATAGGTGTAGATGCAAGTGAAATACTCAAAAAGTTCATTATGTACCATATGGGATTTATGAACAAATGGATTGATTTGTATGATAAAAAGAGAGAACAAGTGTTAGAATAAAGGAGACAGTTTAAGAGATCCAACCAAAGGAACACTCCACTTCCCAGTGATCTGCTTGGGGGATGGGGCAAAGATTTCACTCTAGAATGGTTACTGAATAAATTCAAAATAAAATAGAAGATGCATGTATAGATTCAAACATAATAGAATATGAAATCAATATGTGTAGAGGATGTGAAAGAAAGGTACAATTGGAATTTTACAAAATGTTGTTTCCTTATAGTTTTGACACTATTAACTATCTTAATATTCATAATTATATTTGTTTTCATTGAAATAAATGGTCTTTCAGAGGCGAGGAAATATCTTGCAATGTGGGCATATGGATGACATTATCATGTAGAAAGTGTATATGTAAAGAGACTATCCTTTGATTGTGGCATCATGGTTGATTTCAAGAAATCTATTTGAGCAAGCTCAAAAGATAAGAATATTGTTGAAGGGAATCTACAATATGTTGGAAAAATCCAAGAAATTATTGAGTTGGATAACCACTCTTTTAAATGTTGTATTTTTAAGTATAGATGGTATGGAGCATTTGAGAGGACACAAAGACATGATACCTATAGTGTATTGTTTTCTATATATTCCTCGAGGTTCCTACCGGAGGATAAGGAGACTTATGTTCTACCAATTCATTGCGAGCAGGTATTTCTTTAACTCAAATAAGAAGCAATAGTGATCATTAATCTATTGATTCATAGTTTTTTGCGATAATATATGTGTTTATTAATACATAAAAGTATCATCATATATTTCTAATATATGTATGTCGTTCATGTGCATGTATTTTTCTATGAAGATATTTTGGACTCGAAATGGATATTTGTCATACATTATGATCCAAGATTTAGGCATGTATTTGATGATGCATTAGTGGATATTGAGAAAAACAATGATGTCCAACAAAATGAGAGAGATGGATTAGAGAACATCGAAGAAATTAACATCCATGATGATGTTGAAGATGGTTATGTTAAGGCACAAGAAGGCAACAATCCAGAGTTAGATGATTTTATGGAAGACAACAATATAGATGGTCTATAGTCAAATTTCAATGATGATGAAGATGATGCAGATCAAGCAGAGGATGATGATAATATTAAATACTTGAAAGAACATATGAACATTGACAATGATAAATTGGATGACATTGTTGCAGACAATAATTTTAATGACCAAGACTTCTAAATTTTCAAAATTATTTGTAATCTAGTTTTTAAAATGACATTGATTCTTATGGCCCAAAATTTCATGAAATGCTTTAGTATTATTTTTGATGATACAAATTACTTTTGGAAATATCCTTAAAGTGTTCAATCTTTTCTATGAATTCTTGGCAAAACAAAATAGGATTACTTATATAAGAGTTAGCATGGTTAGTGGTCATTTATTGGAAATTGTTAAAAAATATAATTAAATATATCGTATATGTAAATCAATGTAAATCCAAACAATCAGGCTAATTAATGTATCCAAAGTTTATTCATTAATTTATATTTTAAAACAAATTGAAATATTTCACTAAGCCTAAACCTAAGACCTTAACCTTTATACCATCTAACCCCTAACCCCTTGAAACATGTACGATCTTGAAGATTAAGTGGGGACATCATAAATCCTTGAGTCTTGAAACCCTCCCATACCATCAAGCGACATGTTCCTAGTATAACCATGTCGAATTTCGACGTATGCATGCACATCTTGGAGAAATTTCAATGTTGGCCTCATTCATTGGTAACCATGTATGGTCGATTGATGCCATTAATCCCTTCACCCAATATAATCCATAACCCATTAACAATTAAACCACTTTCATGTTGGAACCTATAAAATTATTTTGGGATGTCTCAATTTAATAAAATCATGGTTTATTAATCATTAGGTTTCTTTGTAAAGATGGGTATGTCAAGTTTGATCTTTGTTAGCATGGATGGAGAAATTGGGTCATGATGAATATGATGATGATGGAAATGAAAATCATGATGATGGAAATGATGAAGAGAATTATGTCCATAAGTCTTAAAAACCTCCCATACCGTCAAGGCATGTGCCTAGTGTAAACATGTAAAATTACAATGCATATAGTCACATTTTGAAGAAAATTCAACATTGGCCCCATTCATTGTTCACTGTGCGAGGTCATGGATGACATTGGTGATGGGAATGTTGGAAGTTCCAAGACATTTAAAGAGAGTTATGACAAAGATTCTATAGAAGGGAATGATGAATGATGACAATGAACGTTGATGCAAACATGGACGATCTCAAAGATTATGTGGGGAAATCAGACATACTTTAGTATTTAAACCCTCCCATACCATCAAGGCATGTGTCTAATCTAACCATGTAAAATTTAGACACATACAGGAATATATTAAAGAAATTACAACGTTGGCCCCATTCACTGCTAACTATGTGGGGTCGGTGCATGACATTTGTGACAAGTGTATTGGAAGTTCCATGTCAAATTTCAAGACAGTTCTGACAACGATTCTATAGAAGGGAATGACGAATGCTGACAATGAGACGTGTATGATGAACATTGATGCAAATGTGGATGATCTCAAAGATTATGTGGGGATATCGATATACATCCTCAAGTCTCAAAACCCTCCCATATTGTCAAGGCATGTGTCTAATATAACCATGTCAAATTTCGACGCATACATGCACAAATTGAAGAAATTTCAACGTTGGCCCCATTCACTGCTCACTATGTGGGGTGGGTTCATGACATTTGTGATGGGTGTATTGGAAGTTCCATGTCAAATTTCAAGATAGTTTTGACAATGATTCTATAGAAGGGAATGATGAAGATTGAAAATGAGACGTTTATGATGGACGTTGATGCAAATGTGGAATTTTGAAACCCTCCTTGAGTCTTTAAAACCATCCCATATCGTCAAGGCATGTGTGTATTCTAACCATGTCGAATTTCGATGCATACAAGAACAATTTTAAGAAATTTCAACATTGGCTCCATTCACTTCTCATTGTGTGAGGTCAATGCAAGATGACATTTGTGATGGGTGCATTGGAAGTGCCATGAAATTTCAAGAGAGTTTCGTCAAATATTCTATAGATGGAAATGACGAATGATGAAAATGAGACATCCATTATATTGAACGTTTATGCAAACATGGACGATATCAAATATTACGCGGGGACATCAAACATCCTTAAGTATTGAAACCCTCCCATACTATCAAGGCACG
This sequence comes from Picea sitchensis, assembly GCA_010110895.2. Taxonomy (NCBI): domain Eukaryota; kingdom Viridiplantae; phylum Streptophyta; class Pinopsida; order Pinales; family Pinaceae; genus Picea; species Picea sitchensis. The sequence goes on from SNQJ01S0055487.1 coordinate 16,747, forward strand.
TGTCTAATCTAACCATGTTGAATTTTGATGCATACAAACACAGATTGGAAAAATTTCAACGTTGGCCCCACTCACTGGTCACTATGCGGGTTCGGTGGAAGAAATTTGTGATGGGTGTATTGGAAGTTCCATGTCAAATTTCAAGATAGTTATGACAATGATTCTATAGAAGGGAATGACGAATCATGACAATGAGACATGCATGATGAACGTTGATGAAAATATGGATGATCTCAAAGATAATGTGGGGACATCCATATACATCCTTGAGTCTTGAAACCCTCCCAGACTGTTAAGGCATGTGTCTAGTCTAACCATGTCACATTTCAACGCATACAGGCACATATTGGAGAATTTTGAACGTTGGCCCCATTCACTACTCACTATGCAGTGTCGATGCATGACATTTGTGGTGGGTGAATTGGAAGTTCCATGGAATTTCAAGAGAGTTCCAACAAATATTCTACAAATGGAAACAACAAATTATGACAATGAGATGTCCATTATGAAAGTTTATGCAAACATGGACTATCTCAAATATTATGTGGGGACATTAGACATCCTTAAGTCTTGAAAACCTCCCATACCATCAAGGCATGTGTCTAATATAACCATGTCGAATTTCGATGCATACAGGAACATATTGAAAAAAGTTCAATGTTGTCCCCACTCACTGCTCACTATGCAGGTTCGGTGGAATAAATTTGTGATGGGTGTATTGGAAGTTCCATGTCAAATTTCAAGATAGTTCCTACAATGATTATATAGAAGGGAATGATGAATGATGACAATGAGACATGCATGATGAATGTTGATGCAAATGTGGATGATATCAAATATTATGTGGGGACATCAATATACATCCTTGAGTCTTGAAACCCTCCCATACTGTCAAGGCATGTGTCTAGTCTAACCATGTCAAATTTCGACGCATACAAGCACATATTGAAGAAATTTCAACATTGGCCCCATTCACTGCTCACTATGCGCGGTCAATGCATGACATTTGTGGTGGGTGAATTTGAATATCCATGACATTTCAAGAGAGTTCCAACAAAGATTCTATAGATGGAAACAACGAATGATGACAATGAGACGTCCATTATGAACGTTGATGCAAACATGGATGATATAAAATATTATGTGTGAACATCATGCATCCTTGAGTCTTGAAACCCTCCCATACTGCCAAGGCATGTTTCTAGTCTAACCATGTCAAATTTTGATGCATACAAGAACATATTGAAGAAATTTCAACGTTGGCCCCATTCACTTCTCACTATGTGGGATCGATGCATGACATTTGTGGTGGATGAATTAGAAGTTCCATGAAATTTCAAGAGAGTTCCAACAAAGATTCTACATAAGGAAATGACGAATGATGACAATGAGACATCCATTATGAACGTTGATTCAAACAGGGATGATATCAATGATTATGTGGGGACATCAAACCATGTCTAGTCTAACCATGTCTAATTTCGATGCATACATGCACAGTTTGAAATTTCAACGTTGGCCCCATTCACTGCTCATGGTGCGAGGTCGATGCAAGATGACATTGGTGATTGATGTATTGGAAGTGCTATGACATTTCAAGAGAGTTCTGGAAAACATTCTATAGATGGAAATAATGAATGATTACAATGATACATCCATTATATTGAACATTGATGCAAACATGGACGATCTCAAATATTATGCAGGGACATCAAACATCCTTAAGTCTTGAAACCCTCCCATACCATCAGGGAAACTATCTAGTCTAACCATGTCAAATTTCAATGCATACGAGAATAGATTGAAAAAAATTCAACATTGTCCCCATTCACTGCTCATTGTGCAGGTTCGGTGGAAGAAATTTGTGATGGGTGTATTGGAAGTTCCATGTCAAATTTCAAGATAGTTTTGACAAAGATTCTATAGAAGGGAATGACAAATGATGACAATGAGACGTGCATGAATGAATGTTGATGCAAATGTGGACGATCTCAAAGATTATGTGGGGAAATCATACATCCTTGAGTCTTGAAACCCTCCCATACTGTCAAGGCATGTGTTTATTCTAACCATGTCAAATTTCGACGCATACAAGCACATATTGAATAAATTTCAACATTGGCCCCATTCACTGCTCACTATACGGGGTCAGTGCATGACATTTTTGGTGGGTGAATTGGAAGTTCCATGACATTTCAAGAGAGATCCAACAGATATTCTACAGATGGAAATGACAAATTATGACAATGAGACGTTCATTATGAATGTTGATGAAAACATGGACGATCTCAAAGATTATGTGGGGACATTATAAATCCTTGAGTCTTGAAACCCTCCCATACCATCAATGCATGTGTCTAGTTTAACCATGTCAAATTTCGATGCATACATGCACAAACTGAAGAAATTTAAATGTTGGCCCCATTCATTTCTCATTGTGAGGGGTCCGTGGAAGACAATATTTGTGATGGGTGTATTGGAAGTTCCACAACATTTCAATATATCAGTTCTGACAAAGATTCTACATATGGAAATGATGGATGATGAAAATGAGATGTGGACTATCTCAATGATTATGTATAGGGTCAATGGATGTCATTAATCCATTGACCATATATAATCCCTAATCAATTAACCATTAAACTACCTAACCCCTAAACCCCAAATCCATTAGCCATTGACCCTTAATCCCTTAAACTGTAACCCCTGATCCCTTAACCCTTAATCCCTTAAAAGGTAAATCCTAATCCATTAACCCTTAATCATTAGACCTCAAATCCCTAAATAACCTGATCCCCAAAGCCCCTATCCACTTAACCCCCCAAAACTCAAAAAAATTACTATTTAGGCACATTGGGAGCTAAATTGGAAGCCAAAATAGAAGCTAAAAAGGAAGCTAATATGGAATCTAAACTGGAAGCTAAAATGGGAGCTAAACTGGAATCTAAACTAGAAGCTAAACCGAAAGATAAAATGGGAGCTAAATTGGGAGCTAAATTAGGTGCTAACTGGGGCACTAAAAAGGGTGCTAATAGCGCCTAGTTTAGCACCCACTTGTGTTTCTTGGTGAAAATAGCTCCATAAATAGTGCCCTCCCGATAAATAGCGCTGAATTTAGAAAAAGCGTGGATAAAAATACATTAAAACAACCAATGGAAGAAAAAAAGGGAGCTAATCACAGGGATTTGTTGTAGTGCGTAGCAAGCTTCCACCATGCAACAACTCCTCAAGGGAAGTGTGGTTGCATTCCTCTACTAGGATCAATTTCTTCTTGTCACATAAACAACCCTTTGTGGCCATGTCACTCTAATGAAAAATATTCATACCTGTACATCCTGGTAGTAGGAGTTGGTCCATCCACTAATAAGTCCCTTTTCAACCAGCATGCAATGAAAGAGATGTCGACCCATGATTTTATGCACACCATGGAGTTCTCAAAAAATCCTCTAAGGTCATTGAACTTTGTGTACCACCCTCTAAAACAACTCCATGATGGGGTTCTTTCGATGCAATACCAGAAACAAGAATCACGTGGATGCTCTCAACATCAACTTGTTTTCCTTCTCTACTATGCTACTATCTCTCCTTGGACAACTTTTGTCACTTGGAATGGATATGAATGAATCTCTTCATATTCCTCAATCTTCACTCTCCACACCCTTCTCCTGGTTGTGCGGATTTTGGGTGAAGCTCCAGATGAAGTTTCCAACACTTTTCTTTCCGGTGACCACTCAAATTATAATGGTGGAAAAAGTTCGTGTTTATGCTCCAAGGACTTCTTGACATATTCCTCCTCTCCATTTACCTTTGTTTATGATGTTGTGCTGGTGGATCCTTCTTGTATTTCCTCTTTTGAAAACAACTAGGCCTATGAAACATGGCTTGATTTTTCCAGCAGACTGCCTCACAATGGCCTTTCTTTTCACAATATGCACATGTCTTTGCATGCCAACTGCTGGTAGCATTATGGCCCCTCTTCTTATAGCAATGACAAACAATAAATTTCTTGTTTGATGCGGACCTCCTAGTATTCTTCTTCTTTTTCTTTCTTTCGTTGATTGGTTTGATTCTTTCTCTGAGTGCAGGTGTGGGATGAGTATACAAACTCTCCTTATCATTTCTCTCCTTCAATATACCATAAGGATGAGGTGGTGGTGAGTTTAAATCTTCACTCCCTGCTTCTTCTCCTTCTTCTGATGAGAAAGCCAAATCTTATATGTCTTTTTCCTTCATGAAAATGATCTTCATGGTGATGGAATTTTTATTTTTTCCATCAAATCCCAAGACATCATGCTTGATCCATGATGTAGCTACAATGGGGCTCAATATTCCCCATCTTGAATTTCCTAGCCCTTGTCCATCATAGCCCATTTGTCTTAGAATTTTAGAACCAATACCTATGGCATGCTTCTTGAATTCACCAATATTATCTTGAGAGATGTCTATGGAAGGTGAGCTTATTGAGGTGGTATCATTCATGGTGCTAGAATCTGTAGCGAAACGGAAGGTTTCCCTTCTCCTTTATGCTCTTGGATAATTTTCTGAATCCTTTCCAAGGCCTTCTCCTTCTCTCCCAAATCTTGTTGTAGCTACTCCATCATCTATTTGAGCCTATCCTCCTGCCAACTATCCAATTGGTTGACCTTTTCCCCAAGGTGTGCAAGTTGTGCTATGTGCTTGTCCCAATCTGTTCTGACTACAGTGATGGAGTCTTGGAATTCTTCAAACTTGTTCTTGAACATCTGAACCTTCTCTTTCAAGTGCTCATTCTCCTCCCGAAGATGAGAATAACTGGCCCTTAAGTCTTCCAACTTGTATCTACTTACTTTTCCCATGCCGAGGTCTGCAATTTTCTATGAAAATTCCTAGAAGTATTCATGTTCAAGGATACAACTTCTTTGATACCTTATGATCTGTAAACGAGAGACTTATATCCCACTCACTTCACCAACACGACTAATATGCGAAAATTTAATTTCTGATCTCTATATATCAATCTTATATATAGAGTTTTGTCTACACAAGAACCACTAGGCCTATGTTCTTTTTTGCTTCTCTATAATCTCTCTTCTTATTTGTTGTAAATATTCTGAAGCTAATGACCAGATTACGATGTTGTGGGATTTCTCTGTCCATGTTGTAGCCTCTTTCTTTTTAAATCAATGAATGTCCCTCTTTGTGCAACCAATGGAAACAATCAATTGCAATCCCCTCTTTTCTCAGACTGTCTACACATAAGGAATTAGATTCCGATGCAGAAATGATAAATCACTGTTCTCAAGGAGCCAACCAATCTTGGGTCTCTACTCTGGATAACCTATTGTTCAATGACTTGTATTTTTGGTCATCGATTAGTTACCAATCCCATGTTCACCAAGGTAGATGAATTGACCAAAAGACAACCCAATCGACCGGAGCGAAATACAAATTGACTACTAAGTGAAGTTGGCTAAATAAATGAGGGGAAAATAATCTCGATGGAATGAACTAACAAATAGCGAAGAAAACTACTGAATGGATAGGTTGGGTCAATTGGCGGTGGAAGTAAATGATTAGAGGGAGAATTGGAAACCCTCGATGAAGACAAATAATTGAAGGGAGAAATGGACAACCCACAACATCTAATAAACTCCCATATAACATCTAAACACATCTGACAACATATAAATTCTCCCAACAACTTCTAAAGATGCCCTGGAAACATCGAAACATGTCCAGAAATATCGAAATTATCCCATGGACTTCTAAACTCTACCAACGACATCTAAAACGACCCTAAAAGTGGAATCCATCCAACATCATTTGAAAAATCCCATCAACTTGTAATTACACCCAAGATATTTTAAATACACCCTGCAACATTTAGAAACACCCAACAACTGATGATTATGCCCATGCGAGGATGAATTCACCTCGCAACATTTAAAAAAGTCCAATGAAATCTAAAAATGCCCAGGAAAAGGGTAGCTCGTCCCAACAAGAGGAAGTCAATGAGACCGAGTAAATTTGACCGAAAATGAGGATACCTTGACATGTCAGAAGTCGAGGCGACCAATGGAAGAGATGATTCTACCAACAGAAGAGAGGTAAGTCAACCAAGTAAGGAAATTGACCAATAAATAAACTAATTCAACCGGGACAGTGTTAAATCGACCTGGCAAAAGTGATTCAACTGTGGGGATGAAATTACAATTCACAGGAGTAAGATAATTTTCCCAGCAAGGTTTACAAATGCCCATGCAATGTAAATTCGACTTAAAATTCATTTTAGACGTCCAAGGGAAATGTAAACTCACCCATTATATTTAAACATGACTTGTAAATTAATTTAGATGACCCAACATTAAACAATTCGACCCAATGGTGTTCAAGTCGACCGGAGGGAGTTAAGTCGACTAGAAAGTGAGGGGAATCGAGTAGCCATGAAGATTAGCCAACCAACAACATTTAATTTCCTAGAAAATAAAAATGTTATCCACCATTGGTTTTAACCGAGCTGTGTATGGACGGGGATCATTCCAAGCTATTTCTATTCATTAAATTCTAGTGAGAGAACTAAATTCTGAATGGAGCTAACAATGTTCTTGCAATGAATGTTTCATTAAAAACAATATATGCATTTACTAGAAGGGAGCAAGTGTCAATATTTCATGCAAACTAAACACCACAACCACAAATAAATCTCAACCCAATACCAAACATAATGGACACAATATTACCCTGGAACCCAAACGAGAAAACCAATTTCGAATGGGGCTCAATCTTTCCATTATGGAAATCTCTGGTTACATTGCATTCATGGCTTCGATGCCTCTTCCTCTCTATGCAAAAAAAAATACCCATTGCAAATGAGAGTGAGGGAAGAAATAAGGAGAGCTGGGGGATAGGGGAAAGGCCAACAGACCTGTCCCTTCGTTTCCCATACCTCAACCTTCTCTCTTGTTCAATTATTAAATTACATTTAATTCTACATTTTCCTCTCATGTTCTCATCTTTTTGTCTTATTAAAATTTCGAATTTACATTGCTTTACAAGGTTTATTGACCTTTAATAATTGTCAATTTAATATTGCAAGTACTCAGTCTTACACCCATTTGTCGGTCCATATCCATTTTAGATCAATGCGCTTATTTGTTATATCTATGCCTTCATTTCATTCTCAACATAATCCAAATCACTAATTCATTAACCCAGATTAAATTACAACCCTAATTGCTTAAGTGAAATTAGATTACAATGGGTTAAAAAACACCAAAACAAAAAAAAATTAGACAAAAAAACATAAAAAAACAACCCAATTTTTATTTTTATTTTTTCCAAAGACTCTTCCCCAAACTCCCAAGTAAGGGGCCTCTCATGCATGACAAACAATCCATGGAGATAACCAAAAAAATATAATACATTCCCAACAAAGACTTTCACCAACTCTCCAATGTGAACAAGAAGATGAAGATATGCATCATGAATAAAATTATAAAAAAAAAATTGATGTAATATATGCATTTAATGATAACAAATAAAAGAAAACAGTTTTCCCTATTATGTGCCCTCACTCCCACATACTAGAGTTACTTGGATTAAATGATATAGTATGGTCTTTCCTCTATATGAAAAACAAAGAAGTTTGTCAACTTGTGTTGGGAATATTTAAAGAAAATGATAATATACATTTTGTAAATGGTATTTCCTCGTTTAAATTTGATTCGAAATCTCAAAAACGAAAATTCAAAACTTTTATCAACTAAATTTTCTTATATGTTATTGAGTCACTTTTAAGATGAGTTATATATTTTACCTGTCAATCTATCTAAATCTCAATATCATCTATGTTTCCACTCTCTCTATTTCATTAGACACCATTTTCAACTTCCAACCATGTAAATAATGTCACTTCAATTTTTAACAGCCTAAATATCTTTTAAGTTGATTATGTGTTTTACATTCACCAAACTCCATTAATCTACAATATGAGAATCACTAGTAAGTTAAAAAGACATGGGTGCTTCAAACATTCATATAATAATAAAACAAAATAAATAATGACCATAAAATTCTACTTTGTGATCATAGGCAGATTAATGGAGTCATTCCATTTTTAAAAGAGGCATTCCATGCATAATAGATGTCTAAAAGAGGCATTCCATGCAACAACAATGATCAAATGGTGCAAATAATGTTAACACTCATAATACTACTGGAATATAAATGCATATAAAATATTTATTCCAGGATTAAACATGTCATACCAGACTTTTTCTGGTCTGGTAAAAAATTTAGAAGAATTGTTTATATGGTAGATACAATTGTTAAGATTGAACAATATTTTTTAAAAGTACTGAATTCATTTTTATAGTAAAAAAATGTAAATTCAACAATAAAAAATTGCAATTCCAACAATTTTTTTTTATAGTTGAATTCAAATAATTATTACTAAAATATTTAAAATTCTCTAAACATAGTAATCATCTTCAATTAATACTAACCCAATACCAAAACTAATCCAAAACATAATAATCACCCTTAATTAATACTAACCCAATACCAAGACGAATTCAAAATGATATCACTCTTACCAAAATACCCTCCTCGTTACATGATTTCCTACCAAATACAAAATCAACCCAAAATGATACATAGATTCTGTGAAAATAAATAAGCTAATTGCATAAAATTGAATTTCTATTTATAATCATTCTCTTCACAGACATAGCAAAGCTCTTGGGTATTGTGGATGCATCCCTTTTGCAGTATTCACAATAACAAATGGATGAGGTGTGTAAGTTTGGGTTTCTCTATTCCTTAAGTCTAGATCATGTACAATATCTTAGGTACTGTGGATTTATATTTATTGAAAGCCCTTGTTCGTTCTTTCACGGTTTTTTTGTTAAATAAATTCTACCAATTGAATTTGCTTTTAATAAAATTTTAGCAATTTCAAAACCATTGTTTTTGAGATGATATAATGATTTTTTTCATGTTGAAGTAATTAACAATTTTATTGAAATATGAAGTTTCAAAACTTAAAAAATATTAAGACACATTTATACTTTATAATGGGAGGTGAAATAATGTTGGGGTTCAAGGTAACATTTATTCTAAATATTTAAATTTGAAATATTAATTTCACTAACTTGCATGTTTATTAAAAAACAACTTTCCATCACTATACATTGCTTTCAATTGTCTTATTTTACTATGTGGAGTATTTTAATGGTAATGATTGGATTCATAATCATTTATTTTGAAGCCAATGAACAAATTTTTGGTTTTATTTATGTTTCATGTTGAAGCAATTAACAATTTTATTGGAATATGAAGTTTCAAAACTTAAAAATATTAAGACACATTTATATTTTATAATGAGAGATGAAATAATGTTGGTAACATTTATTCTAAATATTAAATTTGAAATATTAATTTCACTAACTTGACATATTTGCATGTTTATTAAAAAACAACTTTCCATGTTTTATTTATGTTTCATGTTGAAGCAATTAACAATTTTATTGGAATATGAAGTTTCAAAACTTAAAAATATTAAGACACATTTATACTTTATAATGGGAGGTGAAATAATGTTGGTAACATTTATTCTAAATATTAAATTTGAAATATTAATTTCACTAACTTGACATATTTGCATGTTTATTAAAAAACAACTTTCCATCACTATACATTGCTTTCACATTGTCTTATTTTACTTTGTGGAGTATTTTAATGGTAATGATKGGATTCATAATCATTTATTTTGAGGCCAATGAACAAATTTTTGGTTTTATTTAGTTTTAATGGTAATGATTGGATTCATAATCATTTATTTTGAGTCCAATGAACAATTTTTTGGTTTTATTTAGCTTCATGTTTCATGTTGAAGCAATTAACAATTTTATTGAAATATGAAGTTTCAAACTTAAAAATATTAAGACACATTTATACTATATAATGAGAGGTGAAATAATGTTGGGTTCATGTTAACATTTATTCTAAATATTAAATTTGAAACATTAATTTCACTAACATTGATATCTTTGCATGTTTATTAAGAAATAACTTTCCATCACTATACATTACTTTCAATTGTCGTATTTTACTATGTGGAGTATTTTGATGGTAATGATTGGATTCATAATCATCCTCCATGATACACTAGGTGGTGATTTTGATGGAAACACATGGATGTTTCTATAGCTATGCGTATTTGTAACTAGGAATATGGTGGAGACTATTTCTTGGAGATCATATAGATTTGTTTTTTACGAAAGATTTTTTTTTTTGCAAGAAGAGGATGATTTTCTTCATGTAGGTAAATGCTCAAACTAACTATTTCTTTCTTGAATCAGTTCCCAATGCCCAAAGTGAATATATATACTTTGTTGTAAGTCTTTTTGTTTCTTGATCATTTTTATAAATAAGCAAACATTTGCATGGTTGAGCTTTAATTGAAAAAACATAGTCTGAAAGTGTTATAAACAAAGAGCTCAAACACTTATTTACATCAAGTCATTTTACTATGCTTACAAGTTTATGGAATGTATTCTATATTGTTGCTTCAAATCCTTCCTAAGTTGTTGGAACAATTGCACCCGCCTCACTTAGTGCTTGATTCGTTCTTTGATTTTTTTATTAATAGAGTTCAGATTTGCAATTGTGATATAATAGAAAAAATCACAAATAAAAAACCAAAATGTCCAATGGATGTGACCCACATCTTCTAGAAACTACAATCCTTAACCTCAAGGGCATACACCTAATCACCCTGCAACACTATCATAGAGAATGGAAATATAAAGTTCTACTCATCATAGCATACAATAAGAGAATTCCATACACCTAATCACCCCACAACACTATCATAGAGAATAACACTATAAAGTTCTAAGTATCACATCATGAAATAAGAGACTGCCTGGTCTCTATGCTATCTTATGAAAAGTTGTCGATCAGTTTTACAAAAAGAGAATTCATGGTCTTTGTGCTTTCTTATGAAAAGCGATAGGTCAATTTTTGGAACAAATATAAAGGATGATATACTTCAAAGTTTCTCCCTCCTCTCCTTTGCAGGGAAATAAAATTCACACCTTTGAAATAGTTTCGCAAAATGCGGGGAAATATCTATTCCAATGAACTATGATCAATTATTAAGGGCAATATAAATATGAAAATCTTCAAAAAAATATTCTAAGTTTCCATGTTGACGAATTTATCTTACCAATCTATGGGAACCCTAGTCAGTGTGATTGATTCTTATCTACAAAGGAATGCAAAAAGGGTCATGTGTTCCTCTTAAAGCTGAGCAAGGGCATAATGAATGTTTGTAAAGAAGGAAAGCATTCTCCCCCTTCAGATCCATACCAGAGTATCCCCTTCCTATAACAATTGAATATCAACATTAAAAAATGGTCAAGCACTTCAAAACTAAGGAAGGTGACTCTATGATATACCATGTAAAAATATTTCTCTAAGTAAGAAGTTTGGAAAACATGCGAACTAACCCAGTGAAATTCCATAAAAAATGAAAAAACTCACTAACCTCAGAGGCCAATTGCCTTTTTTTGCTTGCTAATGTAATTTTACCTTTGAAGTTGGTGATGTTCCCACAACTTCACTGAATCTCGGTTGCAGGCACTCGCTCCCGACCCTTAAGCAACCCACAAGCATTTCATGTAGGATGAGATTACCATTTCTTAAAGAAAATATTACTTACCTTAGAGACCAATTACCACTCTTTACCGGTGATATTATCCTAAACCTTTTCATTCACTAAGATTTGCGAAGTGTATAGTTTGAATCAATTGACATTACATTTCTCTTTAAAAGGGAAAATGATGCCTCTCATTCAAAGCATTACAACAAATGAATGAAAATATTGTGGTTTCTCTGAATATTTTTGAAAATAATCTCATCATATAAATCTTATTAATTAGATTACTTCCCTGTACGGAAGATAAATTCTCCGAAAATCTCAGAGTTAAAATTAAGAGAAGAGAAACATATTTAAATTTCTTAAAAGGTTGTAGGGATAATAAAGTCTTACTAAAGTTTGTGTGCATTAAGAATAAGATGAAAAACAAATGGAACAACACAACATTTTTTAGATTAGGTCTCTCCCTAGTTAGAGGAGAAATTAAGAGGACTAGATGCGCCCTAGATAACCTATCAAAAACCCCACTAAAACTACAATTATAATTAGCTCATACCATCTGTCCTGACTTATGGAAAACAATTGATGTGATGGTTTCTCTAAAGACCAATAAAGAGAGACGTCAAGCACACACTAGGAAGAATACAAAGCTGAAATGATTAAGAAACAAAAACAACATGAGAAACAACAACACCAATGTGAAGAAAGTTGTTAACTTCTCACACGAATTGGACAAGGCTTAGCTAAGCAGTCTTGAAAAAGTCTTGAACTTTATGGTTTCCCCCTCCATTCCGGTTGATAGTATACTTTTCTGCATTGAAGATAGTATAAAAACCCTAGATAATGGAGACAAAGACCATATTAGACATGATTGCGCTCTTATCCTCCGAAGATCGAAACCTCCAAAGAGCAATATTAGCAGAGAAGAACTCCAAACCCCAAGAAACCTTAGAAACAATGCAGACTTAGCAATACTTGGAGATGATAAAGGTGGAGCCACAATGGTTATGAATCAAGAATATTATAACAATAAAATGATTGAACACCTTTTCCAAAGTGGTAGTTACAAAATCCTTACTATTAACCTATTAAAAGGATTACAAGAGAAGTAAATAAATCCATAAAGGAATCTAGCTTAGAAAAAAGAAGAAAAAAACAATTACTCTACCAAAATTCACCAAAATGGGATTCCTCTCAGATCTATAGTTAATATAATTGGCTCACCCACCTATGAGCTAGCCAAACATGTAGCGAATATCCTTGGCCCCTTAGTAGGCCATGTGGACTCTTTCATAAAGGACTCAAATGAATTCATTAGCCCCTTAGTAGGCCATATGGACTCTTTCACAAAGGACTTGAATGAATTCATTAGGATTATTAGGAATGAGAAGATGAAACTTGAAGACATCCTCATCAACTTTGATGTTGTTTCTCTATTCACCAGAATCCTACTTGATGAAGAAATCGAGGTTTTCAAAGAAATGATTGACCTGGAAACAACAAAATTAGTTGAGGTTTGTCTTCATTCCACATTCTTTAGCTATCAAGAAGAATTTTATGAACAAACAAGTGACGTGGCAATGGGATCTCCACTTTCTCCCATTGTTGCTAATCTTTTCATGGAGAAATTTGAGAAGAAAGCCCTAGATTATTATCCTTTGAAATCACTAAGATGGAAGAGATTTTTTGATGATACTAATGTACTATATCTCCGTGGGAAAGAGGATCTAGAGAAATTCCTCCAACATCTGAATGATATTTCAAAGGATATTAAATTCACAATGGAACTTGAAGAAAATGGAAACATTCCATTTATGAATGTACTAATCAACAAGAAGGAAGATGAGAACCTTGGAAATGAGGTCTACAAAAAAACACCCACACAGAAAACCATCTTCACGCAAGATCCCATCATCACCCCACCCAAAATTTATGGGTTCTTAACACTTTGACCACAAGGTCCATAAGAATCTATGATGAAGAACACCTAGAACATGAGAAATATCACCTCTCTAAATTCTTCAAGAGCATATGTTACAAGGACAAAGACATTAAGAATGTGATAAGGAAATCCCTGAAAAGAGCAAGTAATCGATCTCATTCCCTGAATAACCAGAACCCTAGTATGATTTCCTACCTTCATTTCATCCAAGGAGTAACTGATAGGATTGAAAAATTCTTGAGCAAGAAATATATCATGACCTATTTCAAACCACTAGAAATCATCAACCAAAAAATGAGATATGTTAAAGACAAGCTTGACCATCACAAACGTAAAGGAGTATACAAAGTAGAGTGATCATATGCTAAATTATACATCAGAGAAACTGACCATTCCTTTCATTATGTGATTAAATCGCATGGAGCAGGCATCAAGAACAAACATACTCGCACCTCAACATTAGCTGAGCACTCTCTTACATCAAAACACCATGTACACTTAGAAGACACCAAAATTATAGCAAAGGAAGATCACTTCTTTAAACATCGAATTAGGGAAGCAATTGAAACCATCAAGCATCCCAACAACTTGAACATAGACAATGGTCTAGAAGTCAGTGAGAGTTGGATCCCTTTGATCCATGACAAAAGGAATAGGTAAGAAGATTCAATTCTTTTATGGTTATCCATGTTTTTTTTTTCTTTTTGTTGTTTGTTGTTTGTTGGTTGTCTTCACCTCTCTGCTTAGTCCTTCCACTTGCTAGCTTTAATATCTCCTTAGTACCTCCTTTCAACATTTTTAGAGTCAATTTTAGTATTAATAATAGGGTTTTTCACTTAATACTTAATAATATCATAGGTAATTATATTAATAGTACTTGTTCTATTATTAATTTTATTTTCACTTGTATTAAATATTATTAGCATCAATAACTCCATTACTAATAATATTAACATTATTAAAACTAATAATGTTAAACCATAAATTATTAGTAATATATATCTTACCCTCATAATAATATTATTAAATATTTAACATACACCTTAGTATTAATATTGTTATTATAAGTTTTTTCCCTTATTACTAGTATTAACCTTAGTACATATTAAATAAATTAATAACTCTGTTACTAGAACTAACATTATTATTCCCTAAACATTAATACTTATATTATTATTAATACTATTACTCTAGGGTTATTCTTTAGTACTATTGCTAGTATTAGTGCATCTCTAATAGTATTAATAACCCTATTACTAATAAAATTAACATTATTAAACCCTAGATATCAACATTAACATTATTATTAATAGATATCATACCTTAATACTATTTAATTTCAATATTAACATTATTATTAAATATTAAACCTTAGTATTAAATATAATTTTAGGGTTTCTAGAAAGTCGACTCTTAGGTTTCCCTCCCTCTTTAGTATATATTGTTTCTCATCTCATTGTTTACTGACGCAAGAGAGACAACCCTCATGGTTCCACCCTGCTCTCACCAGGACCTTCCTCCAATCCTCGCCCCAAAGAGTCAAAGGACTCTTCCAATCTCCCCTCGGGAGTTACCCACAATACACTAGGTTCCTTCGGCGATATCGCCCCTTCTGAAATCGGGATATCGCGACTCGGGAGTTCGCGGTTCACGTGAACACAATTCACATGCAAACCAAAACCCCGACCCCCGATGGTCAACGAGTCAACCTTCCCACTATCGGGATTTTCCTTATCGGGAAATCGGGAAAATGCGATGTTATGTTTCACTTACCCTTTCCCGATCCAGACCCGAACCTCCAGTCCGATGGTACCCTGTCCTTCCCTCGCTCCCGAGGTCCCACTTCAGCCACGTCACCTTCCTTTTCGTGCGATCGGGGATTCAGGTCAGCGATTTTCTGCCGGTCTCCATTCACTTTCGCATCCTCGTCGAACCCTGATTCTTTGATGCCACGTGTCGACATCTCCTAGGGAGGCCTACTCCTTGACACCTGTCTCCCTCTCGTTCAATGTCGGGATTTTCGCGATTCGGTAGTTCGCGCCTCCTGATGCACAGGTCACAGACCACAAAGGCCAGTCCGACCTCACCGGGATCTTTATGCGATGTCTCCCTCGTTCAATCCGGAGTTTGATTGAGGAGATCGCGCCTCTGATGCACAAGGTCACAGACCCTGCAAAACCCGAATCCCGACCTCTGGGATCTCGCGCCACCTGTCCCATGGAGTCGGCGGTTCCGGCTGATTTCGGGAAATCGCCAGTCGCGACTCCGAAAGTATAAAACTCTTGCTACATTGAAGCCGGGCAGCGAATCCGATCTGAGGGATCTCGGCGCCGCGTGTCCATTATGATCAGCGGCTCTGGTCAGCTCGGAATCGCAGCTCGCGATTTCACGGGGTGAAACTCTCACCCTCGCCAGCGAGATGCGGAAACTTCGAAGTCGATGGACTTTTAATTCTCTGCGCCAGCCTCACGGGTTAACTCAGCGTAACCACCATGATCGAGCGGTCGGGATTTGCTGATTCTTCTCCAGCGAATCCTGAGCCGTTGATTTTCCTCTTTGAGGAATTCCTCCACTCTGAAGCTCTCTTCTGTGCGAGCTTCACCACGGCAGCTTTGTTCCCATTGTATTTGCGATGGAACTATCCCTCCTGATCTTCCATCCTGGCAACCCGACCTCTACTGATAATTTCAGACGGCTCCTTCAACGGAAGTGTCGACGCACTACTTGTCCTCGGCGTCCAATCCCTCTCCAAGGGTTGGACCTTCTGGACTCTTGGCGGCTTCTTCTCCTCTGCGAACCTCAACTTGAGTCTCGCCTGTACGTATGAAAACGCTATCCTTACAGATCTTCCGCCCTTTGAATCCTCGCGGGATTCTTTGGCTCCTACACTCCTGCGAGAGTCTTTGAAAGCCTTATCCGTCCTGAGCTTCCACAAACACTCAGACCTCTTTTGAGGGATTTGATCCTTCTCCTCCCTCAGATGGAGAATATCAATGCCTTTCTGGCTTTCATCTCAAGCAACCTCCTTTCTAAGTCTTACGTTATTGACCCAGTGAAATCTCCCTCGGTGGATGCTTCCTTCAAATGATATAACTCAAAGAGTTCTTTCCTCACAATGCCATCGCACGCTTCCCTCGACGTCCTCCAGACGGATCTCCTCAGAATCCCCTACAGAATTTCGGTCTCTCTGAACTCACAACATAGTTCTTTTCTCGGTACTTAAAGTACCTGCGCTTCGATACCCTACGGGTGGAGCTCCTACAGAACTTCTCAAAGATTCTATTTACAACAGTGTCTCAGCTACACTTCTTTGACTATGGAGGTGTTCAACAACCTCAAAGTCCTCCTTCTGTATGAGTTGTTGGCTTCAAGGCTGATGCTCTCAGCACGTCTTTGTCCAACTCCCCAGAGTTCAGAAGTGCAACCTCTCTGAGTGCGGGATTGAGTCTCAACACTGCATCCAGCCCTCATGGCAGGCCTCAAAGGCCTCTCAAACCTGAAATCAAACCACTCCTTGCAAAGGTATAATAACAACATACAATTACAGCATAAAGAAACGCATGCAGGCACACACACGTAAGCGAATATCATCGCGGGGAGAAACTGCTCTCTGTTCATATATATTAACAATTGGCAAATGCATGTATATTTACAATGGTGTTTGAGCTCTCCCTCGGCTCATTATCTACATGCATTCTCTTCCCTCTTTCAAGTAAAGGATCTCCCTATCTCTTTACAGAAATCTTAAAACTTCCCTCGAGGATTACCTACCCTAATTAATTACACTGAATGGGGTTACGTCTGTCGATCGGACCTAGATCTCAACCAATCTACAATAAAGGAAGCCCGACCCTATCTAATGTCTGCGCAAAGGCATGGCTTTCATGGTTCAGCGATACTAAGCACATTAAATTACATTCATTTCCAAATTCAGGTGAGGGCTCGCCTCCATGCATCTTTTGAATCGTTATTAGCGTGCATTTGGTGGCTGCATGGAGAGATTCTCACGCATCGCAATCCGCAGTGCAAAATCGCGAGCTCCCTGCTCGCTGAGCTCTGTAGTTGTTGGAATCCACCTAGATTACGGACAATTCTTTGGAGCTTTTCCCTTGCTCCATTCCACCACTGCTGCTTCCGCTGCGCTGCAACTGCTGTCTTTCCTCTACTCAACTTCTCACCGGTGGTAGTCTGCGTACGACCTCAACAGGCCGCCCACGGTGTCCTCTATCTCTTTCGATCGAGCTGCTCTGTGGTAAATACGCCTTCTTACGGTCTCGGTACCGAAAATGGTTTTAATTAATTGGACAGATCGTCGCGATACATGCCACCCTTTTCCCTCTTTGTATATCTCTATCTTCATGTCGGCGGCGCCAAGGCGCCATTTCACTGCCGGTCTCGGTTAAGAGTTTCTTCTGGCCCGACCTTCTTTACTTCGACCATCCTCTTCGAGGCAAAGCTCACATTCACGTAGGTTCCTGTGGCCTTCTGGATTGTTCAACCAATCCTCCGGCATCTTCAACTATCGATCTCCCGAGGGAAATAAATGTTCTTGCCTGCTCCTTGGCACCTTTGCTTTGCTGGCCTGATTACTCGGAAGCTGCTTACTGCGGCTTCCCGGGGTTGCGGTCCTTGACTCCCACGGTAAATCGCGGGCGAATTTCAACGGAATGAATTATCTTCCCTCTTTTCTTTTTCTGCGTTGGCTTCAGTGCTACAGCTCTTTCAGCTGCTGGCTGAAATCATTGAGTTGTTCCTCGGAACACTCATTCTCTTATCATCCATGAAGCGTTAGGACCACTGCTCCGAATTCTTCTTCGGCCAGTCATCTCAATTGTGAAATTTGCTACTGCTGATTCTTTATTGTCTTCAGCAGGGAATTTTCACCACCTCCCTCACGGGCGATGATCATGAAACTCTGTCGTGGGTATATCATCTGATGTTCCTCCTCTACATCGACTTCATCGATCTTCGACTATGCTCGTGAACTCTCAGCTGATCCGACTTCTCAATCATCCCACCCTTCGGCCATATATGGTTGCTTCCCTTGCTACTTCCTTGGCGGTCCTTGGATCAATAATCCATCTTCCTTCAATGGCTGCTGGGTGAACTCTGCGATTGGGGCTCTGGAATGGTCTCAATTTTTTACCATCTCACTTGGCTGGCGGTTTAACGCGCCCTCCGTGCCCTCACGGCGGTCTTCAGGATCTTCATCGATCTCCTTTCGAACGCGGTTTGTGGGGCGTTTCCCCAGCTGTCCCTCTCAGCCGGGTCAACAGGATCTGGAACTCAACTCATTTGTCCTGCGAAGATTCGCAGGATCTTGACTGATCTCATTTTCACATTTCCCTCCTCAAGCGGCACTTTGGAAGTGCCGTCCTCACGACATTCTTTGAGACCCTCAACTGATCTCAATGCAGTGCCCTGGGCAAGATGCGGTTTTGCTTCCCACTCGGCGGGTCTCAATGCCTCACTTTGCCCTCGGCGGTCTTGAGTTCCTCATGATCTACGATCCAGCGCCTGGCCAGCCGTTTGGGGGTTGCTTGGCTGTCCCTCGCGACGGGTGGCACAGTCCTCAGGCGTCCCCAATTCGTTTGCCTGCAGCGAACTGGAATTTCTTCCTTTACGCGCTGGCGGTGAGAACCATCAGGCGATTCCAACATCGATACCCATCCCACCACCATCGAGACTTTTTGCCTCTGCGGCCACTTGATGGCAAACCCGTGAAACATACGTGGCCCACGAGGGGTTCTCGGCATACCTCAATATCTCTTCAACTGACCCTGACGTCTTGACCATCAGCTACTTGATTGGCCATTTTACCTTTGCCTTCTCCATTAGCAATTCACGCAGTCGTCTCCTCCTCCAATCATGCCGCATCCGCAGTTCCACCTTCTCTATTTCTGCATTTAATTCATAGAGCTATCTAGTCCTTTCTTCATCCCATTGACGAAGCTTTTACGCGCTGCTTTCTTTCTGGCCTTGGGTAGCCATTTTGCTGTGTCTACGTCCCTCGTGAATCTCTTTGCTGTCACTCCGGTAATCCGTTGATTGACTTCCTCTTCTCCACCAGTCTCCCTCACATTTGTCTAAGTTTTGCTACCTCGAATAAAGAGTCCCACAGGGATTCGAGCGGCCTGTGTACCTTCACACCCAATATACCGGTTGAAATCCGGCTACGATACCACTTGAGCGCAAATTCATTGAGTATCGAGTCTCCCAGTCCTGACAGCTCTGTCTTCTTCCATCTCCACTCATCCCTGGCCTCACGAGGCGATTTCCGGCTCACGGTGCCACTTGGCCTTAAGAGACAATCCTCGCGGTTCCACCACTGCTCTCCACCGGGACCGGCCTCAATCCCTCCGGCCAAGAGTCAAGGACTCTTCAATCTCCCCTCGGGTTACCCGCAATTACACTAGGTTCCTTGACGATATCCCCTTCGAGAAATGGGCGGGATATCATGACTTCGGGATTAGCGGTTCACGTGAACACAATTCACAATGAAACCAAAACCCGGCCCCGATGGTCCAGCGGAGTCCAGCGTTCCCGATAGTGGGATTTTCCTTATCGGGAAATCTGGAATGGAAATGTTATGTTTCACTGCCCCTTTCAATCCACGACCCACCGGAACCTCGAATCGATGTTACTGTCCTTCCACGCTCTCAAGGTCCCCACTTCCAGCCCACTTCACTTCCTTCTCTAATGCGATCGGGGATCGCGGGATCATAATTTTACGGTCTGTTCGCCGCATCACAAAACCCCGAACCCGATTCTCCGATGCCACGTGTCGACATCCCACGGGGCCTACCGCTGACACTTTGTCTCCCTCGTTCAATCGGAGTTGGCGATTGAGTCAGCGCCTCGATGCACAAGGTCCACAGATTTTGCCGAGGCCAGATGCGACCTCTGGGATCTTACGCCCACGTGTCTCCCTCCTCGTTCAATCGGGTTAGGTTAGGGATGCCTTATCCACGATTTTACAAAGGTCCGCGGTCGCAAAGGCCGCGAATCGACCTCGGGATCTTACGCTACATGTCTCCACGGAGATCGAAGGTTCCAACTGACTCGAGGGAAATCGTCGGTCGCGACTTTCGAAAAGTATAAAACTCTTACTCGTGAAGAGCGCCGAGGCGAATCCAGTCTCAGGATCTCGCCATTATTCCCTATCACGATCGGCGGCTCACGAAGGTCAGCTCGAAGAGTCGCAATAAGATTTCCGCGGGGTATGAGCTTTCTCACCTCGCTAATAACCCGAGATGCGAAGCCGAGGGTCGTGGACTTTAATTCTCTAGCGCCAGCGCCCTACGGGTTTATCTCTCGTGCAACTCTTCCATGATCAGACGGTCCTCGAGTTTAGCGATTCTTACTGTAGTCTTGACCGTTGATTTTCCTCTTTGAGGAATTCCTCCACTCTGACTCTCTTCTGTCACGGGGAAAACTTCCTCCTGGCTTTGTTCCGCGATTTACGCCACGATGGATATCCTCTGACTTCCATCCGTAGCTTAGGCCTCTACTGATATTTCAACGCTCCTTCCAGCGGAAGTGTCGACACTACTTGTCCTCGGTGTCAATCGCTCTCAAAGGGTTGGGACGCCACGGATTCTTGGCGAAGCTGCTTCTCCTCTGCCGAACCCTCAACTTTGAGTCACCATGCGTGAAAGCGCTATCCTTCGAGCTTCTGCCTGATCCTCAGGTTGCTTTGAAGCTCCCTGCACTCACATAGGAGTCTTGGCGCGCAAAGCGTATGTCACGAGCTTCCACAAACACTCGGACCTCTTTTGAGGGATTTGATCCTTCTCCTCCCTCGGATGGAGAATATCGATCACTTTCCTGGCTATCACACCAAACAACCTCCTTTCTAAGTCTTGGGTATTGATAACCGATTAGAAACTCGGTGGATGCTTCCTTCCAAGAGTGATAGAACTCAAAGGGGTTCTTCCTCCTATGCCATCTGCACGCCCGTCGGCGTCCTCGGGCGAGCTCACCGAATCTGAATTCTGGGTCTCTCTAAACTCATATGAGTTCTTTTTCTTGAGTACCTTCTTTACACCGCTCGATTACCCTGCAGGTGAAGCTCTCAGAACTTCTCAGAGATTCTGTTTACAACAGTCTCTCTCAGCTACACTGCTTGACTATGGAGGTGTTCCGGCTTCTTTCAAATTCCTCTCGCCGTATGAGTTGTTGGCTTCGGTGAGATTGCTCTCAACATGTCTTTGTCGACTCCTCGAGTTGAAGTGCCTCCTCAGGGCGGGATTGATCTCAACACTGCATCGCCCTCATAAGCGCGAGACCTCAAGGACCTCTCAAACCTGAATCAAACACACTCCCTGCAAGGTATAATAACAACATATAATTACGGCATAAGGAAAACACTTACAGGCACACACACATAAACAAAATATCATGCAGAAAAAACTGCTCTCTGTTCATATATTAACAATTGGCAAATGCATGTATATTTACAAAGTTGAGCTCTCCCTCGGTATACATCTACATGCATTCTCTTCCCTCTTTCAAAATGAGATCTCCCTATCTCTTTTACATGAGGCATCTTAGCTTCCCTCCGAGGATTTTCCTACACTATTCAATTGCAATGAATGGGGCTGTCTAGTCAAGAATCAGACCTAGATCTCAATAATCTACAATGAGCCTATCTCTTCTATGCCTGTGCAAAGGCATGGATTTTTTGGCTCAACGACCTAAGCACATTAAATTACATTCATTTCCAAATTCAAATTGAGGCTACGCCTCCCTTCAGCATCTGAATGAGTGTCTTGGCGTGGGCATTTGGGCATGGAGATGCTCACCGCATCATTTACTCAGAGACTTTGTATCACGAGATGGATTTGAAACGTTGACAAACAAATGAAAATATTGTGGTTTCTTGGTGTTTGCCAGAAGCAACATATGTTTTTCTCTTCCCTTTCTTCCTCTTGGGAGGGAACTCCAGCTGTTTGGCCTCAAGCATCCTTCAAGATAACACTAGCTTCCATTGGAGTAGAAAGAATAATTAAGAGTAGGGGGGGGAGTCTTTTAATAATATATTACCATCGAAACCATAATCTATTAGTCTATAGTGCAGATCCAAGTGATTAATGGAATAAACACCCAAAATCTCCCATACTTCTCACTCACATCAACCAACTGATGGTGGCTGCATGGAGAGATGCTCCTGCATCATTTACTCAGGCTTTGTATCCTGAAGATGGATCCGAAACGTTGACAAACAAATGAAAATATTGTGGTTTCTTCGAATATTTATGAAAATAACATATGTTTTTCTCTTCCTTTCTTCTACTGGGAGAACTCCATGTTTGGCCTCCAAGCATCCTTCAAGATAACACTAGCTTCCATTGGAGTAGAAAGAATAATTAAGAGTAGGGGGGGGAGTCTTTTAATAATATATTACCATCGAAACCATAATCTATTAGTCTATAGTGCAGATCCAAGTGATTAATGGAATAAACACCCAAAATCTCCCATACTTCTCACTCACATCAACCAACTGATGGACCCGTATGATCTCTACCAAAGGTTCCTTTTTCAACAATATTGTAGGTATGATGCTATACATTCAAGGCTCTATCTTATGGTTATAAAGATAATATATCCTTTCATAACCATTCCTTTCTCATAATACAATGTGCAATAATGGTTGCATTGAATAGTACCCTCACTCCTTCTCTAGGTTGATTTTTATTATAGTGCAAGAGAAGCATCATAGGTTGATTTTTATTTTGGTTGGAGTGTATTTATGAGAGATATGGTAGATCTTGTTTGAGGTATGTTTTGTGAGATAGGGTTTATCTCTTGAGATGGTATTGGTTGTTCAGTATTGCTGCATATATCAGATTTTTTGAGGGATACAATTGGTATTTGGCATATGGATATTGGCCTTCATGTTGTGTATGTGAGAGATAGAACCTTTTCCATTTATGCCAAAGTGGGTGAGATATTCACATTGATGTGGAGAGATGAAAAATGATGAGGAGCGATGATAATAGAGGAGGCATGAGCATTTCTATGTCTAAAGTGTTTCCATCAATGCCAAAGGGGGAGATTGTTGTACTATGTTGTCATCGATGTCAAAGGATCGATGTCAAGTGGTTTCATATATGTGTTTTCATTGATTTCAAGGTTGATGTCATTGATGTCATTGATGTCAAGGTTGATGTAAAATGGAATTATATCATTGATGTCATGTTGTGGTTGAAAGGAAGTACCAAATGGATGAACTCCAAAGTGGTCCCCTTATGGTGCAAGCCCTCACGGGAAGACACTCTTGGATAAAGTTCTCAATGTGATCCCCTTATGGTAAAATCCCGCAGGGGAAGACGATATGTAAATTCCAAATGGTTAAGTGGTTGAGTAATCCTAGGAGTATGGTTAAGGAACCCAAGTTTGGTTGAGGAATAATGTAATGAAGATAAATGAATTTGCAAGAGAGACTATTCTATATGGATAGTTCTCATCATTTTGTTTCTGGTGATATGTTGAATGTCACATAACTCCTCACGGTTATAGAGTTATGGCCTTGTGAAGTTGGAGAACCCTCATGTGTGTCTAGAATCCCCTAGAAGGTCAAATAATTCAAATTATTCTAGAATATCCTAGAAGAAGTTGATTATTCAAATTGGTTAGTCATGGATTAAGTGGTTGCAACAAGAAAAAAATTAAAAATAAATTAGTTGCAACTAGAAGTGGAGAGTTTAATATTTGAGGAAAAGTGGTTGTAAGTGGACAAGTGATTAGAAGTGGGTTAGGCACAAAATACGGAAGTTAGGTAAAGTTGGTTAGATGATAACCCCTAGAGGAATCTACTTGGAGAAGTATAAATAAGATAGGAAGGGTCTCTTGCGAGTGTGATCTTTGAGCATATTGAATATCTACTATTTGGTGAAAGGTTTATGATAGGTATTATTAATAGATCAAATTTGCGGAAACAAATTCACGGTAGAAAAATCGCGGAAGAAAAATTGTAGCAACAATATCATGGCAGAAAAATCAAGGCAGTGGAATCACGACAGTAGAACCACAACAACATAATCACGATAACAGAACCGTAGCAGCGGAATCATGGCAGTAGAACTGTGACAACATAATTGTTGTTGGCAATTCAGTAGCCACATCAGATTTGTATGTTGGAATTGTTCCAAATGTTGAATGGTATGGTATAGGTCTTGATTATTGTAATAGGATTAAAGGTATGGTTTTGGCAGATAGTCTTGTGTAAGGGTTTATGGTATTTGGCTTATGAAGTTGTGATGTATTTCTAGGGGACTGTTGTTGGTTGTATTGATGAATTTTTTGGTCTATGGTTGAAGTATATGTTTGGTTCATGAATGAGACACTCAGTTGATGAGTGACACACATGAGGGTTCTCCAACATCACATGGACATAACTATATAACCGTGAGGATTTATGTGACATTCCACATATCACTGGAAATGACATGAAGGGAACTATCAATCTAGAATAGTCTCTCTTGCAAATTAATTGATCTTCATTACATTATTCCTCAACCAAACTTGGGCTCCTTAACCATACTGCTATGATTACTCAATCACTTAACCATTTGGACTTTACAAAGCATCTTCCCATGAGGGATTTCACCATAAGGGGGCCAATTTGAGAACTTTATCCAAGAGCATCTTCCCATGAGGGCTTGCGCCATAAGGTGACCACTTTGGAGTTCATCCATTTGGTACTTTCTATCAACCATGAAATGACATCAATGATATAACTCCCTTTGACATCAACCACATCAATGAAAACATAATCCAACAACCAATACATTGATGATACAAGAACATCACTATGACAATACTTGACATCAACCCTTTGACATCAATCCTTTGAAATCAATGACAACATAGTACAACAGATAATATATCCTTTCATAACCATTCCTTTCTCATGATACAATGTGAAATAATGGTTGCATTGAATAGTACCCTCACTCCTGCTCTAGGTTGATTTTGATTATAGTGCAAGAGAAGTGTCAAAGGGATCCCATTACCACATAGAAAAAGAATGATCTAATTTTTTTTTGAGTTTGAAGTGTTGAAAGGAGACTGCATCCTCCTTAAGTACGACACCCCCCGTTTTTTGGATGGTTTCAAGCTAATTGTCAGGCTTGTTTGGTAGGCTAATTTCAAGCGATTTGACAGGATTTTTTAGCAGGCTTGCCAAGCTTCTTCCCTTTGGTTGTACTTATCCTTTCTTGACCTTCTTTCCATGGCCCACCAATATGACTTTGAGAATTCATTCCTTTCTCTCTTGAGGGTAAAACCTGGGTGGAATATGTGAAGCAATGAAATTTTGGGATGCTTGTTCATAATATGATGTCATATAAAGCTGTTCATCAGGGGATAATTCACTAAATATGTTGATAATGCTATTGTTGTAGAAGATCTAGAATGGAAACACTAAACCCTGAGAAACAACTTGTGTGCATGGTTGGCTATGCAAATAGTGCTTGGATTGTGTAATAATGCATCATGGTCGTCCCAACATGTCCTATCAAGATATGCTCACAACACGTAGAAGCTAGAATATCTCCAACCATTTATGTGTCATGCTTTCTCTAATATCTCTTGTTTAACACATACAATTTTACATATCATGATTTATATTATATTTATTTAGCACAAATTGTTAGGGACCTAACCTTCCTAACCCCTCACGTAGGTATAATAATATGTTTTCCATGTAATAAAGGATGACATTAGTTAATAAGGCCTATTTAATAAATTTGAACAAGTAAATGTAAGAAGACCTAATAGAATCTTCCTCTTCTAGAAATGTATTCCTCTATAATGTTCTTTAGAAGATAGAATTAGTATAAATAAGAGTAGGATGCATGAGAAACTTTGTATTTAGAATTATTGTAATAGAGCTCTGCTCTGTTGGAGGTTTCCCCCTCAAAGAGGCAAGTGAACATTGATTTCTTTGAATAAAGGTATTATTTCTAGTAATTCATCTTCTCAATATTTTGTTGTTCCATTGATATTTGTTGAATATTCATGTTTTTGCATATTATGTTACATATGGTACCTTACAAGTGGTATCCGAAAAATTTACTTAGCATGAAAAATTTTCTAGGGTAGAGATGTGTAATGCATGTGTCTTTAAAGCATAGAGATCTGTTGTTCAACGGGTAAAACTGTGGTTGGGAAAACTACACACAGACAATATAGACTGTCTCATGGGTTTTCCTAGAAACAAAAATTTATCCCTTGTTGGAAACATCTGTAACCCTTGTTGGTACCCCTCGAGTAGTATCACATCAGAAACAATCTACACATGACCATCACTCCCACGTATCGATAGGTATATCGGAAGTCCCCTAGGTCTCCTGAAACTATCCCTAGATCAACTGATCGACTTCCTCACTGCTATAATTCCACCAAGAACAATAATTGGGAAGATACTCTCTAGTACCTAGGTAATCATGTAGTGTGGCTAAGGGTATGGTCGATCCTCCTTAGTTGGTTCCATGAGATATTGTGTTAAGAACCAAATATCAATATAGCATAGAAAAACCTCAGAATAAGTACTCAACGCCTTGAAAAAGAGCGAATTTCAGATACGAGGGGGAAACCTCCTTTTACCCCACATAAATGTTCAAGTACAAGATGATTCCAAATGAAAATGTCTCCTTGGTATATATAAGAGACTATGAGGTATAATTACAACTAATGGAATAAAGCCGACATAAATAAAATAACATTACTA
>SNQJ01S0055487.1:45822-56530 GCA_010110895.2 Picea sitchensis
TTTTTGACCTTGAAGTGCCTACCTATTAGGTAAGGACGCCATTTCTTCAATGCATGTAGTATTTCCATCATTTCCTTCTCATAAATGGGTTTGTGTAAGTCATTTCCCTTGAGTGGTCAACTTTCAAAAGCCAGGGGCCTTCGTTCTTGCGTTAGGACAACACCAATTCCATTTCCTAAGGCATCACATTCCACAATAAAGGTTTTTGTGAAGTCTGGAGTGGTCAGGATAGGAGCTTTGCACATCACCTCTTTAAGTTGTTCAAAATCTTTAGTTGCCTCTGGAGTCCATGAAAATGCATCCTTCTTAGTTAGTGTCATTAAAGGTGCTACTATTATTCCATAGTGCCGAACAAACTTGCGGTAGTAACTTGTCAAACCCAAAAATCCTCTAAGATTATTCAATGTTTGTTTTGGGAATCGACCAGTCCATCATGGCCTTAATCTTGTTAGGGTCTACCTTGACACCTTCATGAGATACAATATGACCCAAATACTCTACCTTATTCACTCCAAAGAAACATTTGGATGGTTTGGCATATAGTTGTTTCTCTTTTAGTAGTTGTAGCACCTTGTCAACATGTCGCACATGATCCTCCCAAGACTTGCTATAGATTAGTGTATCATAAAAAAATACTAACACAAATTTTCGAAGGAAGGGCTTGAAAAATGAATTCATCAACCCTTGGAATGTGGAAGGTGCATTTGTAAGGCCAAAAGGCATGACCAAAAATTCATAATGGCCTTCATGAGTTCAGTTTTTGGGATATCTTCTTCCTTCATTCTAATCTGATGATACCCTGAACGAAGATCCAATTTTGTGAAATAGATTGCTCCATGTAGTTCATCTAGTAATTCATCAATGACGGGAATGGGAAACTTATATTTAATAATGATCTTGTTGATCTCTCTATAATATGGACACATACGCCATGATCTATGTTTCTTGAATACCATTACCACTGGTGTAGAGTAAGAACTTTAGCTAGGTCTAATAATGACATCCTCTAACATTTCTTCAACCATGTGCTCAATTTCACTCTTCTGTGCATGAGGGTATCTGTATGGCCTGATGTTAGGAGGAACACTCCCAAGAATTAGGTGAATTGCATGATCATGATTTCGAGTGGGTGGAAGACCTTTAGGAATATCTTGAAATACTTTGGAATGTTTATCAATGATCCCTTGGAGATCTTGAGGAATAGATGGCTTAGATGTTTGACATATAGTGGGCATAGTTGTGAAATAATGCCTTGATGCCCCTTTTTCAATAATTTTGTCATGCCATTAGAGCTTATTTCATCTCTTCAACTCCACAGGTCTAATAAAAATTGGATGTGCCAAGTGGAATTTACGGTGATTTCCCCGCAACTTGCTGTTTTTTTTCCTTTCTAGGAGATCTCACTTGTATAGCATGCCCCGCACAAAATTATTGATATAAAATTTTGAAACTCGTACCAGAACTACTACAGGCTATCTGCTATCCAATGAAACTTGTCTCACTCAATTTGGATACTCTAGGAAGAATTTATGATTGTTTTACCTGGAACACCTGCTTGAGACTAGTTAGATACCCTATATTCCACAGGGTGTATCTACAAATTTAAGATGACCCAGAAGCTAAAATTGCTACCACAGATACCTTACTAATTTCTGATAATATACTCCAGATTTCAAGGTCTGAAACGTTACAGAATTTTTTTTATAGCGAAAATTCTGCAATGACTCAATTTAGGATGATTCCAAAACCCTATCTTACAAAGGCTATATCTCAGAAAATATAAGGCCTCAGGAGATGAAATTTTAACCCAACATAACTTGATCCATCTATTAAATAGCATCCAATCCATTCCTTCTGAATCATTGTAGAAAACAAGTTATATCGAAAATTCCACGGTATCTCAGATGTAGGAGTGAAACCCCAAGACCTTGAGCTCTGATACCATATGTTAAGAACCAAATATCAATATAGCATAGAAAAACCTCAGAATAAGTACTAAAAGCCTTGAAAAAGAGTGAATTTTAGATAATAAGCCTCTTCGAGGGGGCAAACTCCTTTTACCCCACATAAATGTTCAAGTACAAGATGATTCCAAATGAAAATGTCTCCTTTGTATATATAGGAGACTAGGAGGCATAATTACAACTAATGGAATAAAGATGACATAAATAAAATAAAATTACTAATGTAATATGCCCCAATTAAGGGGTAATGAGCCAATATAAGGGCTTAAAATATTGGGCCGAGTACTACTGTTCAACCCCACATGTATATAAAAGAGATATAACACATGGAAAACCCTTGACTGTAGGAACCTTGTAAATCCTAACCCTTGGGAAAGAAATAAAATAGAAAAGGAACAGACGAGATCTATTTCTGTGCAAACTTGTCTCCTGCATTCTGGTTGTAAAATTCCTACAGATTTTTTTTCTAGTTAACAATTTGGGTCAGTCGTCGCTGCAGTATTCTTCAGGTTGGAGAATAATTCTATAGAAGTTTTAAAAAAATTAGTGGTCCCACTTCCACCCTTATTTGGGACCTATCCCATTGGATTCCTCTCTTCGCCCTGATTACCATGGTACCTATCATTTTTAAGACATTTTTTCATGGACCTAACCCCCTTCTCGACACCCTTATTTGGACCCTATCCCATTGGATTCATCCTTTTCACCCTGATCACCATGGTACCTATCACTTGTCACCATTTTTCTCAGTGGTCCCACCAACCCTTCCCAACACCCTTTTTTTCCACCTATCCCATTTGCCTTCTATGTTTTCCCCGTCTGTTGTGATACCCCTCACCTGTAATTGTTGTTAGTGTAGACCTGCCTGCCCATTTTTTCCTCTTCCCAAACAGACACCACCCATTCCCAAGAGCTCAATACCTTGATTTCCAACAACCTATAGAATAAGGAGGACATAAAGACTCTCAATTCCAACATTAGCATGCTCAATTCCTTTGTTCAGATCCTCTAAGATGAATGTGCCAACAACAAATAAAACAAAAACACACTCGACCAAGTGATGTGATGCTCCATGAACCCTACCTCTTTTGAACAACCTTCGTATCAGGGAGACACGGAATATTCCAATTACTAAGGTCCTCATTCCACCCACATTTCTTGAGACCTACGTCTTACCAAAATTGGGTGAACAAATTTTATGGCTCGGATCCCATAGGATGGGTCACTCAAATGGAACACTATTTTTATTTACATGGAATTACTGATGATTTATTCAAGTTTTGTTATGGTATCCTACATATGGATTAAAAATGTTGGAAATGGTGGAAATTGCTTACAAAGGAATGCTAAGGGTATGTTTCTTGGAAACAATTTGTTGCAGAGATTTATGACCACTTTGACTCCAACACCCACCATTTAGGATGTTTGACCAAGTTGAAGTAGTTTAGGACAATAGAAGAATTTATCACTGCCTTTGAGCACTTGGATTTCAGATCAGAGGGCATGTTAGATGACTTCTTCTGGGAATGCTTTATCAACTGCCTAAAAGATGAAATCCGTGCCCATGTTCTCATGGAACACCCCCAGACTTGGTTGGAATCTACTCAACGAGCCAATGAAGAACAACAAATTGTCTGCTCCCAGAACATAAAACCATCCTTTCTTCCTCACACTAAACCCACCAATCCCACCACTCCTGCAACTCCCCTCAAGATCCAAAAATTAACATGCATATAGATGGATGAAATCCAACTCAAGGGTCTTTACTATAATTGTGATGAAAAATATTTTCCAAGGCACAAGTGTAAGGAACAAAATCTTTTCATGGCCACGACTAAGGATGATTTTGAAGAGAAGGAATTAGATTCCCCTATGGATGAGATACCACCACTAGCTAATCTGAGTCCACCCTCTGATCCACCAGAAGTTGAACCAGTGATTTCACTAAATGCCTTCACTGGCTTCTCTGCTCCCCAAACCCTCAAGTTAATTGGTTACATTAATAATAAAAAAGTCATCATCCTTATTGACAGTGGTAGAACCCATAATTTTATTCATTGCCTCATTTCCCAAGAAGTCAGTTTTTATATCCATGTAGTTAATATTTTTCAAATCATGATTTCCAATGGAGGTTCCATGAAATGTGGGGGACGTGAAAATGTGCAGCTCCAAATTGGTCATTATCACCTGAAATCCCATATGTTTTCTACAGGTATAGGAAATTGTGACATTGTTCTTGGTGGTAAGTGGTTACGTACTCTCAAACACATTGTCATGTATTTTAAGGAATTAACCATGCAATTACAACATGAGGGACAATAATATAAGTTCCAAGGAATCACAACAGGCTCCCCTAAGATCACCAGTTCCCATTGAATGGAAAAGCCTCTCAAAAAAGGTCATTCTGACATTATTTCCAAATTCTACTCCATTCAAGTTGTTGAGACACCCTCTTTGCATCCCAACCTTCAATCTATCCTCTCCTGACACTAAGTTGTTTTTACCACTCCCCAAGGACTTCCCCCTTCCCGTGGCGTCCATGATCATTCCATTCCTCTCATATCATGCAATATTCCTCCCAACGTTCACCCTTATCATCATCCCTTTTCCCAAAATAATGAAATTGAGAAAATTGTTCAAGAATTTCTCGAAGCATGTGTTATCCATCCTAGTACCATCCCCTATTCTTATCCTATGGTCATGGTACTAAAGAAATAAGGTACTTGGTGAAAGTGTCCTAATTTTTACGCCCTCAACAAAATCACAATCAAATAAAAATTTTCCATTCCTATCATTGAAGACCTATTAAATGAATTGAGTGGTGCTCAATACTTCAACAAAATTGATCTTCGTTATGGATACCACCAGATCCATATGAAAGAGGAAGACATTCCCAAGACTAAATATATAACTCATGAGGGTCACTATGAGTTCTTGGTAATTCCCTTTGGCCTGTGTAATGATACCTACACTTTCCAAAGTCTCATGAATCATGTATTCAATCCTTTTCTTCGTCATTTTGTCTTAGTTTTCTTTGATGATATTCTCATCTATAGTAAAAATTGGACAACCCATCTTGCCCATGTGGATCAAGTTCTCCATCTACTCTCTTAGCACTAATTTTCCTCAAACAATCTAAATGCACCTTTGGAGCCTCAAAATTGGAGTACCTTGGTCATATTGTTGGCAAGGAAGGTGTACATGTGTATCCTAAGAAAATTGAAGCTATGTAGGATTGGACTCTCCCTAAATATATTAAGAGCTTATGTGGTTTTCTAGGTTTAATGGGATATTATTGAAAGTTTTTTTAGAATTATGGAAAAATTTCATTCCCTCTCACTTCTCTCCTTAAAAATAATGATTTTACTTAGTCTCTAGCCGTTGATCAATCCTTCCACTCCTTGAAATAAGATATGTGCATGGCCCATGTCTTGGCACTTCCTAACTTCATAAATACTTTTGTATTAGAATGTGATTCTTCTGGGAAAGGAATTGGGGCTGTCCTCATGCAATATGGCAGGCCTTTGGCCTTCACTAGCAAACAAATTTCAAAGATAYATTTGGTCCAATCCATTTATGAAAAGGAAATCTTAGMTATTCTGCATGTCATGGATCACTGGTGTCCTTATGTATTGGGGAAATGATTCCAAATTAAAACTAATCATCAAAGCCTCACACATTTTCTGGAACAATGAATTTCATCCCTGGAGAAAACAAATGGCTGATAAAGCTATTTAGATATGATTATGAGATGATTTAAAAGAAGAGAAAGGAAAATGTGGTTGTTGATGCTCTTTCCAAGAAGTATGAAGAATAAGGGTCCCTCTTTTCCCTCTCCTTCATTGTACCAGACTAGCTCAAAGTTCTTCGTCAGGATTGGCTGCAAGACCTCGAAATTTCTTGCTTGATCCAACAATTTCAACACCATTATCAAAATTCTCTAGGGTACTATGGGAAAAATGAAGAGATTTAGTATAAAGGCCATGTTATTGCACAATTTGTACTTGTCCAAATCCCAAAACAAGTAGGTGAAATTGGTGTAACAACATGATATCCCACCACTATCACCTTAGTGAGAAATCCCCACTTTTTGGTATGGATGGAGGTCCAACCCAAGGGAGGCATCCCTGCTGACCTAAAGGGTTGGGTAAGATAAGGATATTGTTAATATATACCCCCCTCTCACTGGTCACATACATCACAAGGTCTATGTCTATGAAATTGAGTCAAAGAAGAGTAATGGTGTACCTACTCGAAATAAGAACAATACAAAATATATGTAGAAATTTCCAAGTACACTTATGAAAAAAAATCCTTAAATAAAATAGATAATGTAAATAAGAAGTGGCTGAAGAAAAAATGCAGCAAATTATCAGTTTACAACAATAATTAATCTTTTGTAATAGCCACAAGAAACACCAAGAATAGAATGAAAGTACACTGAAAACTTAACATCTATTCCATATATCAATTAGCACTTTCTTAGATAATTTTTTGACTGTGTTAATTCAATGTTAGTAGAGTGTATGAAACAAATTACAAGGTTCAATATGCCCGTAGTAATATATTTGTAACAACAACACAATTAGTCAATTTAGCTAAGCTAGGGTTAGAACTAGTTAGTGAAATCTTTGCAGAAAAGAGTGTATGAGTTGTTTTAATAAATTCCTTTAACAAGAGAAAGTAGAAACCAATGCCTTTTGGGCTTATGGATTCAATTGTAGCAGAAAATTAACTTGGCGAAACAATGATAATAGTGGTCAAAGGATAAAGAGATAAATGATAGAGGTGTTGGAACTTCAAGGCCTCAAGCATTCAAGCCTCAAAGATGCATTCCACTAGAGAATAAGCACTTTTAGGCCCTAGAGAATCCTTCTCTCCTTGGACTATTGAAATATATTATGAGACAAGCTACTAGAATAGGATTCCAAAAGTGCTAGCACTTTAGGGCTTTAGGAACCTAATCTAGACAAAGATTTTCTTGACAATTTAACAAGTGGGAAGAGATACAAAAGAAAGAAGGACCTTATGTCCCTTCTCCTAGGGTTTCTTAGCAAGAGATTTCATAATATTAAACATGAAAACGTAAAATATACCATAAACATTCAAAGAATGAAGAGGAATTTCATATTTTACTTACTTCACCAAGAATAATCAAGCATAAAAAAATCTAGTTGCATAAATTTCCACCCAAAATCATAAAAAAGCATCAAATGCATGTACTGCAAGAGGTGCGCCTTAGTAAATTTCATTCAATAGCTCTAATAGGGTTGTAATACCCCAAGGGCCGAGCCTTGGTTGTAATTATGAATGTAATGATGTTTATAGGATGGTGAGCCAAGTATTATAAGTTGGTAGGCTTATGTGTGTATTAGGCCGGAGAGCCTAGAGGTTAAGGCCAGTGGGCCTGGTTTTGTATATGTAATTATGCACATTACTAATAAAAATACATCGTTGCATTTAGATCGACAATGAAGAAAGAGTATGGCGGACTGAACTCCACTAGGCTCGGTAAGGGAAGGGGGCTGAGAGGCTGGAATGAGGGGTTAAGATTAAGAGCTTAAGTCCAATAGAATAATATATATATTATTATTCTAAATGCTGTGAGTGGGATATGAATATATCCTAAGTTCCTTTGGAAAGAGGGTACGACTTCCAAATGGAGAGGAACGTGCTTCATGAGAGCCATGTGTCAGCTCAGGAAAATGTAATATAAGTGAGAATTCATACTATTTTGGTCTTCTTTTGGCCATTTTTTCACCAACACATCCAAAAAGCACCGATTAACTTGGTATGACTTGTTGAATTCCTGAACCACACCAAACCTATGCAACCGAACCGAATTGACACCCCTGCTACACCTATGTCCTTGGGGGTTTCCTGTGCTTTTCCTGTCAGTACCATTCCCCAGACCCAGTTTCTGATGCTTCCATCACCATGCTCATGTGTTGAGGAGCGGGAGTGAAGAAGTGGGTTCTCAGGTTTGTGAATAGAATAAGTAGGTTGTCAGGCCTGTGAGAAACTCTCTCTAGGTGAGAGAGAGTGTTGAGAAAGTGAGTTCTCCTGGAGGGAGTCTAGTAGCAACTACAGAGCTTTGAGAATTCCTGTTTCGGTCTATTGTTGAAGCCCAAGAAAATGGAGGTGTAGAAGCTGATGGACTATTGGATAGTGAAGGTGTATACTCTTGGGGTGGGACAGGCATGTGGGAAATGAGAGTCTGTGATATGTGGGCGTAAGTGGTTCCTTGGATAAAATCCTTCCTGTTGTACGGTGCAACTTCCTATTGTCCCTGCCTAGCCTAGGAATCCCTTGCCCGGTGGAGTTTAGTCCCAACTCAGGGGTGAACCACTACTGAGAGTGATGAGCAACATGGTCCAAGGCTGGGAGGTTTGTGGAAGTTCTGCACGCAGTTGGTGTACTTCAATAAAGCAATAAGTATCTTTTCTGTGCATAATTTCTTAATGATGTGTTTAAGTGCATGTCTGTGATTCTTGTAATATTATCATGTGTTTCACTGAATGTATGTTTCCATATTATTTCTTTCATTTCATATTAAGTTTTGTATGTGAATATTTCCGCAAATGAAGTCTGTCTCAGTGGCGTTTCCCAACCGGTTGGTGGCTGGGGGCGTTATAGAGTGGTATCAGAGCCGAGAATTAAAATATACAATCATTAGGTAGAATTTCCTGCTTGTTGGTGGTGGCTGGGGACATTACAAGTTGGTATCAGAGATGAGAATTAAAAGATACAGTTGTTAGGTAGTGTTTCTGTCATGTTGGTGGTGGATGGGGACGTTACAAGTTGGTATCGGAGTCGAGAATTAAAAGATACAGTCATTAGGTAGTGTTGTCATCTTGTTGGTGGTGGATGGGGATATTACAAGTTGGTATCAGAGCCAAGGTTTTGACACTGCGCCTGGATGGGCCATGGTGCTAGTTAATGAAACCAAGGTTTCAGAGTGAATTGTGTCACACTAGCAAATTTGGCTCATTTTGCGATGACTATTTTGACGCTCTCAACGTTATGTCGTGGATATTGCGACGAATCTTGAGTCTCTGAAACGTCATTTTATGTCACGTGGAAATTGCGATGAACTTGAATTACCGTCGCAAGAGCGACGACCCAAAGGAACTTCTCACAATTGCGACAAAAAAGAAATATCATCGTTAATATGACAATATAGGCAAACTAAGTGAATCAAACATTTTGTCGCAATTGAGATGACCATTGCGACGACATATTTCGTTGCTTATATAGCAAATGTGTCGCAACAGTTTAAGTTGTCATCGCACTTGCGACGAAACGTTTTTTATGTTTATGTAGAAAATACGTCACAACAATTTAAGTTTTCATCGCACTTGCGACGACAACTTTTGTTGATTATATGRCAAATGCGTTGCAACAATATAAGTTGTCATCGCAATTGCGACGACAACTTTTCATTGTTTATATGGCAAAAGCGTTGCATCAATATAAGTTGTCGTCGCCATTGCGATGAAAACTTTCATTGTTTATWTGGAAAAAGCATTGCAACAATATAATCGGGTGTCTCAATGGTGACGACAACTTTTGTTGTTTATATGGAAAAAACATCGCAACAATATAGGTTTTCGTCGCAATTGCGACGAACAATATTTATTTAAAAAAAAAATTAAAAAATTATTTTAGGTTGCAATTTTAATATTAATATTACCATATCCTCCAAGTGGAACATGGTTTCTCCTATAATTCCTTGGATAATGGGGATAGGTCTCAATGTCTTGATAATGTGCATGGGAGGACAATAAATCCCTTAGGCTCTAAATGAATCTTTCGAGGACCTACAAGGGTCATGGACAAGGCCACAAACCACAAACCATGCCCTATATAAGATATCATTATCATTAGAATGGTATGTGGATGCCATTAGAAGGTTTTATGCATTAGGGATGGGTACTAGAGCCTTGACCATGGTTAGGTCAGAAGTCAAGGGAATTAGGACCTAAGTTAATATTCTTTATTTAATAGGCCATGATCAAGGCATCAAACTACAACATAGTTCCTTTAAAGTGAATCTTTGTCATATAAGTAGGATATGGGTATAATAATGAGTTTTTTCATAGTAGGAATGGGTCTCAAGGACTTTACCATAACAAAGGGAGGACAATAAGGGCCTTATTACATAAATGGATTTGTAAGGCTCAATATCCATGAACATCACCTTCAACATAATCCCTTTAGAGGAAATATTTGGCCTCCAAGTTGAATATGTGTACCATTATGAAATATTTTTCATTAGGGACATGTGAATTAAGTAATTATCCATGGTCAAGCGAGGGAAATAACCCCCTTGGGTCATTTATGAATCCTTTAGGGATTAAGGGACATAATCAATGCCCTAAACCACATAACATGTTGCCTATAGGGAATCATTAACCTTTGAGTGAGATATGGGTATTGTTATAATATTTTGTGTATCAAATATGGCTATCAAGGATTTAACCATGGTTGGGGGATAAATCCATGGAATTAGGCCTTGAAAAAATATTATTGGGTTAATAGGCCATGATTAATGCCATGAACTACAACATGAGACATTTAAGGGGGATCTTTTGCACACGAGTTGGATGAAGTTTCCATTAGGATTTTTTGTGTAGTAGGGATTTATGTTGGGGCCTTGACCATGATTAGGTGATGAAAATAGGGTCCTTAATCCATAAAGTATGATCAAGGCCTTTAACTACAACACCATCCCTTTAAAGGGG
>SNQJ01S0055487.1:56540-68914 GCA_010110895.2 Picea sitchensis
CCATTAATAAAAAGAGGCACTTTTACAGGATTCTTGCGTGTACTCACTGGTGACGTTTATTCTCTAAGTTGAATGTTATTCATGCTTTGTGATCATATTGTTTTCTGAAACTAATCTTTAAGAGTAACGTATGTTGCAGGATTTATATTGGATACCCTGTTTCCGACTTTAAAGATTTTAATGTTTATCTTCTGATGTTTTCAATTAAGAAATTCTTAACTGCTTCTTAGTTGGATTTATCTTTCTCATCTTTTCTTCTATCCATCATTTAATCTTTTAAAGATCCAATGAGTATATTATCTCGCCCTATGGAAGTATTCCTTTATGTTTCTGGTTTGTTTCTCATATTTAAATTAAACACAGACCCCATAGCCCAATGGATGTGTAGACTGTCTCAACCAATTCAAAAAACACTTTTACAACAAAACCTACCTATTCCTTTACCTAGCCTAACATCTAAATTAAAAACAAAGCTAAATCATATAGAGATATCCCTCTCGGAAGCTGGAAGGGCTAGATCCCAGCTTTAAAAGCAGTTGGATAAATTTACCTTTGTAGATTTCCTCTATTTCAACCTCTAGGAAATTTACCGAGTGCTAACAACCACCTCCCACTTCCACTCAAGAATGGGTAATGGATGTAGCAACCCAGTTGGATGTCTATGCTTATCCTTGACCCTTTGACACTCCCAGCATTTGGCTATGTATTCTGTAATTTATTTCTCCATGCCTGGACAATAATATTGGCTCTTGACTGTTGAAACTGATTTCTGATATCCAGGGTGCCCAGCATAAGGCACATTATGAATTTCTTTTAGAATCACACTCCTCAATTCAGGAGAATTTAGTACATAAACTATGTTTATGTACAAGATAATTCCATCAATTCCCAGTTCGTAATCTTCATCTTTCTATTGCATTTCACCTTGTTGCAACTTAGTTACTAATTCCATGTATTGCAAATCAACTTTTGTAGCCTCAAAAATTCTTCCTTTAAGATCTGTCTGATACATGCTAATGGTTGTAACATGCAGTTCATGCACTTTCCTACTGAGTGCATCAGCCACGTTGTTCTCCTTTCCTTTGATGTTCTTGATATCAAAGTCATATTCACAGAGGAATTCCAACCATCTACTATGCCTAGCATTCAAGGTAGGTTGATCAAACAAATACTTCAAACCATTATGGTATGTCCTCAACTCAAACCTCTTTCCCATGAGGTAGTGCCTCCACTTTTTCAAAGCATGCACTATGGCTTCCAACTCCAAATCATGAGTTGCATAGAGCCTTTCATGCTCTTTCAATTTTCTAGACTCTAAACATATCACATATCCTTTCTGAATAAGGAATCCTCCTAGTCCTTATTTGCACGCATATGTGCAAACAACGAAATCTTCATTCGGATCAGCAATATTTAGAATTGGAGCACTGGTTAATAGTTTCTTCAATTGTTGGATGCTCATTTCACATTTTGTTGTCCATTTAAACTTCTTCCCCTTCCTTTGTAAGGAAGTGATGGGATGAGTTATTCTCGAAAACCCTGCAAAAAACCTTCTATAGTAGCCATCTAGACCCATGAAGGATATGACTTATGCCACATTCTTAGGTGTTGTCCACCCTTTAATGGACTCAATCTTTTCAGGGTCTACTGTTATCCCTTCTTCAGATATGATATGCCCCAAATAGTGAATTTTATTTTGATAAAATGAGCATTTTCTCAATTTGGCATATAGTTGATGCTCTCTTAGCACTTGCAACACTATCCTAAAATGATTCTCATGTTCTTCTTCCGACTTGGAATATACAAGGATGTCATCCAAAAAGACAATGACAAACTTGTCTAAATATTCTTGGAAAATGCCATTCATTAGGCACATGAAAACAGTTGGTGCATTTGATAACCCAAATGGCACCACTGTGAACTCATAATGACCATACCTTTTCCTGAAGGAGGTCTTCCATATGTCTTCCTCTTTAATCCTTACCTGGTGGTATCCTAACCTGAGATCTATCTTTGAATATATCCTTGCATTCTTCAATTGATCGAAGAGATTATCAATCCTTGGTAGAGGATACTTGTTCTTTATAGTTACTTTATTTAACTTCCTGAAGTCAATGAACAATCTCAGAATCCCATCTTTCTTCTTCACAAACAAGAACAAGTCACCCCAAGGTGACACACTTGGGCATATATACCCTTTCTTTAAAATTTCTTCAAGCTGCATTTGCAGTTCCTTCAGTTCTGGTGTACTCATTATGTAAGGAGTCTTTGATATTGGAGTTGCTCTGGGCATTAAATTTATAGAGAAATCAATATCTCTCTTTGGGGGTAGTCTTGGTACCTCCTTGAACACATCTTCAAAATATTCCAGGACTTCATGATCCTCCATATTTGGCACCTTATCCTTATATGCTTCCTCTATATGGGTTGCAAATATTTGACAGCCCTTCCTGTAACACTTCTTCAGCTGCATTGATGAGATTTCTCGAAAAGTAACTGCCCTAGGAATTCCTTGGAATGCTCTATGATTTCTTGCCTCATCCAAGAAAGTTAATGCCTTTTTATGGAAGTCTAATATGGCATGGTGTTGTTCCAACCAATCCATACCAATTAGGAAATCATATGATCCCAAAGGAAATATGTTCAAATATGCCTTGGTACCCATTCCATTCATGCCCATTGGACATGATTTAACCAACTCAACAACTTTCCTCTTGGCTCCTGTAGCCAGTTGTAGCAGCCAAGATTTCTCATGCTTGCTTCTTGGAAAAATAAATCTTTCCACAATTTTAGGATCTATGTAACTATGACTAGCTCCCGAGTCTATTAAAACAGTAAAGGCATGGTTATTGATCATACCTTCAACTTCAATCATGTGTGATTGAAACTCATATTTCTTGTTGTCCAGGGATGCATAGATCCTTGGTACTCTTCTACCCATGTCCTCCATTGTTTTTTCTTGATGAACATGGTGAAAAATTCTCACCCTATCCTTTCTATGAAGAAAATTTCTATACTTATGATATCCATTATAGACCCAACATTGCATAGGTGCCTTCCTTGGCCTTTTCTCACCTACTTCATCCATCCTGGGCTCCCTCAAAACTAGTTGTCCTTGTGGACTATTTCTGAAAAATGGTGGCTTGCTTCCCTTCTGTCTCTGTTCCTTCTTGAAATTCTTCTTGTCTTCCCAATCTCTTTGGAAAGTAGGCCTTCCCCTATGTTGATCATGTAAGAATTTTTCCTTCCTTATGGTTTCTTCCATAGTTTTAGGATCATGATACTGGATTTTGTCACTGATAAAAGATCGCATCCCACTCAGATATCTCTGGATCTTGACTGCCTCATCCTTAATGAAAGGGGCATACTTCAATAGCTCTAGAAATCTCCTTTCATATTCATCTATAGTCATGCTGCCCAATTTAAGTTCAAATAACTCTTTCATCTTTTTTTCATAGTATCTCTTGGTTAAGTACTTCTTTTCAAAATGTTTCTTGAATTACTTCCATGTGACATCCTTCTCTCTGATGTGTTTCACTTGCACAAGCTGATCCCACCACATGGATGCCTTTCCTTTCAGCTAATATATTGCAATTTTGTCTTCTGCAAGAGAAGAA
This sequence comes from Picea sitchensis, assembly GCA_010110895.2. Classification (NCBI taxonomy): domain Eukaryota; kingdom Viridiplantae; phylum Streptophyta; class Pinopsida; order Pinales; family Pinaceae; genus Picea; species Picea sitchensis. The sequence goes on from SNQJ01S0055487.1 coordinate 60,158, forward strand.
TAATCATGCAATTGGAAATATTTTTTATCCATGTCTCAGCCACTTCATATTTCTTGTTCTCTCCATCAAAAGTAGGAGGTTCGATCTTATTCATTTCACCCTTCATTTCATCCACTTCATATATCTTCTACTTTCTGGTAGGAAATGGACTTGAATTGTTGTGTGGCCTTATTTTAGAATGCCTTTAGGAGTGTTGGTGATGTATGTTACCACTTCCTTCTCTCCTTCTCTCCTTTTCACATCAGGGGACCTGTGACTCCCTGATTTGCTAGATCCACTTTCGTTATCCAATTTATTTTCAATTCTTTCAAGGCTATGCATCAACTTCATATTGAAGTCTCCTTGTTTCTCCCTGGCTTTCATAAGCCTTTTTTTATCTTCTCGGTGAATTTGGACATCTTTCTACGAAGTTTTAATGATTTTCATCATGCTAACTTCTTTATCTATTTCTTCTCCATGCCCATTGGAGTTTTCTCCTTCAATTCCCAAATGGACATCCATTCCTCTAACTTCATTCTTCGAACTATAAGTGTCCTGTGCTTCCTCCATTTCTCTTCACTAGGTAATAATTTTGTTCGGTTCTGACAATTGGTAATGCTGCAAAAATGTGCAGTCAATCAAATTTTTGTTAGGTTATTAACTTAATAATTCTCCAGAATAACTCAAACAATTTGATTCAATCAAAATAATATCAGACTTTATTTTCAACAGTTCTTTGTCGATCAAGAATCCCCACGGCTCGATCTCTGAGCCCTGTCCTATTCTACAATTTTTTTTCAGGCACTCGCCCCTTTTCTTCAGCCCTTAATTCACATGTGACCATGACTATGACCAAGTGCTAATAGTTGGGTGCTTATCCAAATCCTTGAAAAATCGGGGCTCCGGAGCTTCGGAGGTTTCCCTTCCCTCGCATCACAACTAAACTTCTGAAGTGTTGCATTGGCAAACTCGCGAAGTGGGGTGGATCAATGATTCATGGCTTCCCAACATCCAACGACTGTTATTTACTACGAAACTCCGAGATTTGGGAGTTCTGAACTGTCCATACTCTCAATCCTTCCAAAGTGCCAAGTCTCTAGAATGTTGCATCTGTTTCCAAGTGTCATTTCCTAATCAATGATCGATATTGACTCCGTCCCTCCAGCTTCGGGCTTTAAGGCTCTGAGACTTCGGAGCTTCAGGGTTTCGAGACTTCAGAGGATTTCTTCCTCCCACTCAATAATGAACCATTTCTTCTAGAGTGTCAAGTCCCCATAATTTACAATCTGGAACCATGCGTCTACTAGGGTCAAGTTATCGTGGGCCAGTTCTAGTTAAATACTTCACCAAGTTTTTAACTACTTTATGTATTCATATGGGGCCCCACTACCCATGTTCGAGAGGATTGCCACGTGGTGAAATACTAGAAGCGTACACGTGGCCCTATATGATGGGTGACATGTGTCACATTCTAATTAGCATTTATATCTTCCAAAGGTTCTTAACTCACTGACACGTGTCACACAACCTGTGTGTCCATGTCATCTTGGGTGACATCAACAAGCCACGTCACTTCAGGACTTTAGGCTTTGAAAGATTTACACTTGCACACTCCAATTCTCCCAAATTTCAAACTCCTGAACAAGCCAATATGTCGACACGTGTCCCTTCTGATGAATGGTTTGAATTAACTCTGGACTTCATGACTTCGAGAGTTTTCACTCTAGCACACTCCAATTCTTTCGAAGTGTCAAAATTTTGAGTTGTTTTGATATCTATGGATCGCAATCACTTGTGTGCATATATGACGGTAGGGATCTGATCCTCACCGTTGTGCCTTAATTATTTCTCTTGACTCGATATAATGGCTCTGATATGTCTTTGGTCGATCCAATAGTCAATCACTTCTCCCCGGATCTACGGTGTAGATCCACTACGGGAATTTGAAACTTCGGTATTTGACCGCTTTTTTCTCTATAACACATAAAATTCATCGAAGTCGTGAAGTCTGAAGGACTAGGAGGTTAACTCTTATGCACCTTTTTCCATATCTAATGTCTAGAAAAAGTTGGCCTTTCTCATGCGCATATCTTACGCCCCAATTCAAACCTTATTGCCCAACACAATGGTTGTTGTGGCTTCTTTCTCTAATGTCATTCCATAAACTGTTATACCTCATGAGCTTCTGAATGCAACCCAAGTGTTCAAACAGTGCCTTCCTGACACTCAGGGATGCTCTGAGGTTCATATTTTGTCCCTCTTGACACTACTACATATTGAAAATATTGCGATGACTACTTGCGACGAAAGTACTATTTCGTCGCAAACTTCAAGAGAAAAAGTTCAATTTTCAATTTTTATCTAAATACACCCCGTATTCGTCACTCTATCGACGGAAGAAAACTTTCATCTGTGTTTTCGTCGCAAGAGCGACACTCACTATAACCCTTCTCGTCTTTGACAAAGTGACCTAAATATAACAAATAAACATATCCCCATTTTATAGGTAATCCTAATTAAACAAATAAACATCTCTCCATAAATTAACAATGGTAATCTTAGTCAATAAATTTCAGAGACTTCCTTTCGAGAATATAACTATAGCGTGAAGAGCTTAAGTCTAAAATATTCCTTATTATCATTATATCAATGGGAACAGGGGCCAACACATAGGTGGCCTGAGCATGGATAGAATCATAATTTTGGTACTTACCTAACTCATCTATATGTATGGATCTCCTCTTGGCATTCGGTCAACCCTTCTTGCCTTGTATTCCTGCAATTTCAAATCCACAACATTTCAATTCAGAAAAAATAATTGTGAATGCATTTCCAATTCAGAATATTAGTGGAGGATAATAATGATAGTAAGAATATATATATATATATATATGAAATTGTTGATAGTAAGAATAAAAACATGGCCAAATAAAAAGTCATGAAACCTGACAGCACAATTCACATTTGGAATCTCCTCCTTTTTTATGGGACCAACGCTCAAAACATGGCCAAATAAAAGTCATGAAACCTGACAACATAATTCACATTTGGAATCTCCTCCTTTTATGGGACCAACGTTCGATGCATTTCCTATGAGCATACCGTGGTAATAAAACATTATTGGCTACTTTGTACATGAACATGTTTATGATAAAATATGACAAAAATACTTGACACCCATAAACTGGTCATTCATCAAAGATGACAAAATATAAACTACTTTTATCTATCCCCTAAAACATGTACCTTCAAGGTGTCATAACAAGCACAAGGAATCTCCATATTTCCTTTATTAATGAAAGGTAGAGATATTTAAAAATGAGATGAAATTTGGTGAATAAAAATATTTATATAAAAAAAAAAAATTGCAAATATATAAATTCATTCTTTTGGTAAATCAACTATTTTTTTATTGATATGCATCTTATATGACAATACATTGATAAAAAATTTTAACCTATAATGTTTTCAATCTTCCTTCTAGGTCGTACTAACCATTGCCATTGACCATCTCATACAAAAAGATGTCAATATCAACAAGATAAACGGAATCCCTGTTCAAATTTCGGGGACTTCCTTTCGAGAATATATCTATGGCGTGAAGAGCTTAAGTCTAAATAATTCCCTATTTTCATTATATCAATGGGAACAGGGGACAAAACATAGGTGGCCTAAGCATGGATAGAGTCAATTTTGGTAATTTTACCCTGACTCATCTGTATGTCCGGATCTCCTCTCGGCATTCGGTCAACCCTTCTCTCCTTGTATTCCCATCGATTTCAAATCCAATATTTTCACCAAAAAATAATTATGAATTCATTTCCAGTTCATAATATTAGTGGAGGATAATAATGATAGTAAGAAAATATATATATATATATGAAATTGTTGGTAGTAAAATAAAAACATGGCCAAACAAAAAGTCACAAACTTGGATAGCATAATTCACATTTGGAATCTCCTCTTTTTTTATGGGACCAACGCTTGTTGCATTTCCTGTGAGCATACCGTGGAGAGAAAAAACACATGTTTTGTATGAACATGTTTATGATAAAATATGACAAAATACTTCACACCCATAAACCTGTCATTCATCAAAGATGACAAAATATAAACCACTTTTATCTATACCCTAAAACTTGTACCTTCAAGGTATCAAAACAGGCACAAGGAATCTCCATATTTCCTTTATTGGCAGAGATATTTAAAAAATGAGATGAAATTTGGTGAATAAAAATATTTTTTTTAAAGTTTTTGCAAATACATAAATTCATTTCACTTTGAGCGGGACTTTGGAGGGTCCAATTCATGGTCATTTTTTGTGGCAATGGTGGTATGTTCTCCTTGCTAGTGGTTGCATTGCCACTTTATCCTAGATATTATTTAGTTATCTACATTTAATATTAAATTGCTGCATTGAATGTAATTAGTTTCATTTCACTTGATCCCATGAAAAACCTAAATTACAATAGTTGAAAAACCTAAAATATCTTCTCTACAGGTTGTTCTCTTTCACTCCTAAATATATTCTCTACAGGTTGTTCTTATAGGAGGGATAAAATAGTATGGTCAATGTTCGTCGCAAGAGCGACGACTGTAGTTTGTCTGTCGCAAGATCGACGTCTCACCTAACCTTAAAATTGACCGTTAAAATGACCAAAAAGGACCTAAAATAAATAGGTGAAAAAATAAATATTTTTAGGTTTAAAACCACGAAGAATGAAACCTCACCTATGGAGGTTGGAATATAATAAAAATCGTCAAGGTACTCAATTTCATAATGTATCGTAGATCATGTAATGTTTTGAATGTTTAATTTAATCATTGAATTTATTTTACCATATTTGATAATTATTTTTGTGATTTATTTTATGCTTCATGAAGGCCGCAATCATCATGAAGGTATTAATAATGAGCTTCCACGAGGAATGAAATCTTATCCCGCTCAATTCATGAGGTTTCCCTACTATGAGGAGCTAAAAATAGCTCATTTGTTTGATACAATGCATATCGGGAAGAATGTGACTGAAACATTATGGAGAATCATAGATGGTAGGAGGGACAAAGAAAAAATTGTCGAAAGTTGTACTGACATTCAGGAAGCCAATCATGCAATGTGAAGTGTGATCCAATATTCAAATAGATTAGATGGAGTACTAGACCGAAATAACCTGTACAAACTTAAAACAATGTTTAATTGTGACTTAGGTTAGGACCAACCTAAAAATAACTTAAATTTGTTTCTATTAATTAAATTTTCTTTCATTTGGATCCCCTCCTACTAGGGATGACCTCATCATCATCAAATATAACATCAAAATTTTTCCTCTCAAGTTAATTTGACCTTCTTTTTGCTTAATTAGTCATCCATTAAGGTCATTTATTTCCTTCTTTTGTAGCCACAATGTCAATGAAGAATGTGTTATGCCTCCAGTGGACCTTGTTTGACCATAGAGATACTTTCTAATGCCCAAATAATTTGGTAGAAGTGGGGCTTGTTGTAGGGATGGAGGTGACTAGGGGTTGTTCCCCTACTACATGATGCTCTGACAACTCTTTAGATAAGATGATGGGTTGATCATCACTCTGAAGGTATTTCTTTTCTACAACATCGACCAATAATTTATTGCCTTATACCTTTCAACCAACTTATTGAAAAGCATATCCATGGGATTATTTGATAGGCTTGCAAAGTGTCATCAAGTTTCTTCCTTCTTTCCATGCAATGTTGAAGAAAAAAATCCTCGTCGTAGATTTCTTCAAGAGCCTACTCTCAATCTCAAAATCTTGCAAATTTCTTTGATGAAACTTGAAATTGAAGACACAACCCTTGGACAATCTTTACGAAACCATTAATGTGTTGCAATTCCTCTCAACGTACAAACAAACAATTTCATCATAATATCCTTATGAATAACATTTAGGTCTTCCATAAAATCCCTAGTCGTGACCTCCATTTGTGTTTTCAGTATCTGAGATGGAGGTCCTAAGGTTCTAAGTATGTAATGGTGGGGTCAKTTGTTAATATGATGGGGAGGTAGGGTTTAAGGGAATGTGTTTTACCTTATTTTTTATACTAAATGTAAAAAAAATTCATCATAACATCTTCATGAATGATGCCCATGCAACCAAATGCACGTGGAATATGTGTCACTTATCATGCAACATGGATTAGGTAGATACCCTACCTTACCACCACTTCCCTTGCCACCCTTAATTCCTTATTTAATTCCATAGGTTTATCATGCAATATGGTTTAGCACGTGTTTTTGTTGTTGTCGAGATTTGGTGGTATGTGCTTGTCACGCAACATGGATTACGTAGATACACATGTTCAACCCTAGGTTTCTTTGATTCCTACAAAAATATTATTGTTTCCATATAGTATTGGGGTTTAGGATGGCCTTGTGGGAGTTGACAATGCAACACATGGGGGTTAGCAAAAATTAGAGGCGTTTTGTGTCGAGTGGTTCCTCTTCCTTGAGTAGAGGGTGCCTAGTTGGGTTATTCTAGTCTAGTATTTATATTTTTCTATACCATTTCTAGAAGTTATGGCATTTCTCAAGTTCAAGTGATAATTTTTTGTTTAGGTTCATTTTGCACAAATCCAACAAACAACAACCTTAATACTATTTTTTTCTTAGATCCATATGATAAATTTATCATGTCCTTAGTGTTTTCACATTTTTAATATGTCCAAAATCAATAGGGATATCAAATTAAATTAGGTGGCTGACCACTAATATTGGTAATTTCACCCTAGTCTAATTGTGCATCCAAAACTAAAGATATAAAAAATTTATTTAGAACTGTGAATATGATGATGGACTACTAACTAACAACACTTGCACATACAACTGGAGGTACAACCAAATAGGGACCTTTCATATATTTCTTCGTTGAGTGAGGAAAGTTTAGGACAAATAGAGGTCGAAAATGTGACTGCATCTAGTAGATATGATAAGAAAATAAGGACCAGAGGTGAAAAATTCAGAATAAAATTTTGTAGACGCATGAAATTTTTTTTTGTCGAAGGAGGATCATGCTCTTATGATGATGAGAGAATAGAAGACATAGATGTTCCACTCCGGTATAAGCATCTGGTGAAGTAATGGGTACCTAAGGAACTACCTCCTATAGATGTTGAGTTTGTTGTCAATAATAGGGCATATTGCATTGCACCATCCCCCCTGCATGGCTTGGGGCTATTTTCCATGGATGGAATAATTGTAGAATACAATACAGTAATTGAATTGATGGACTTCATGTTACAATTATAATGATTGGATGTGGATGGTCCGGTACATGCGAAGTATGTAGAGATATGCACTTGCCGCAAATTATATACAACTAACAAACAAGGATAAAAATAAGGGAGCGACTATCTATACTGATGGAAGTCCTAAATCTTTCGGCAATATCGTGTGGGGGTAAAATCATGAAGCTGGGTAAAACTTTCGTGACAATCGGGTCTCCAAAATTTCTAGCGGCAATTTTTCGGCTGAAACAATGTTGTTAGGAATTTTTTCAGCTGAAAATTTGCACGTCAAATTTAACGGCACCCTCGAAATTCGTGTACAATGTTTTTCTAATGAATTATTTTCCAGTGGTAAGTATATTTCGGCCGAAACGTTTATTTTTAACGGATTCTGTTAAAAACTAGGTTTCAGTCGAAAGAATATTTTGGCTGAAAACCTGAAAAAGGGATTGTTTACAGGAAACTGCAAATTCTCTCCATCTTACTTCATCTTTGGAGGTAGCAGAATCCTAGAAATACTGAGAATTTAGTTTCAAAATTGATACCAACATTTTTAAAATTGAATTTACTTTCATTGGGTATAACTTGTTTTCATTTTCATTGTTTTTGTCTAATTTTATTTAATTTTATAAAAAAATCACTTCATAATATTTTTAGATGAGATTATGATTCAGTGAAATGAAAAATCCATATCTCTAAAACTACACCGTGGAAAATTATGCAAAATTTATATTTATAATCCTTAAACTGTTCTCTTCAAAAGGGCACTTTTAGATTTTACTTTTAAGTAAAAATTAAGATAGATACCAGGTGTAGAAAAACACATGTTTAAAATCTACATTGTTTTCATCTTGGTCAACTTCAAATAATTCTGGAAATTATAATATTCATCCGTTAGATTCAAAATTATAGTCATAATAAAATAGAGTCTCTGTAGATTGTTGTAGTATATTTCATTTCTTAAAAACATAAGTTTAATAATAGATACATTGTTGTGGAAAAAAATAACTCATTATCATTCCTTTCATGTTTAAGGAACATACTGTTAAACAATTGTCAATTTGACATATCAAATATTGATAAATAAAAATTGAAAAATAGTCATTGGAAAGATAACAAAATTCTTCACAAGTTTTGTTTTTACTGTAAAATGAAATTCTAAATAAAAAAAATACTTTTGTATGCCGGGAGTTGAAGAACTTGTGAAAATACAATTTTTTTTGTCATAAAACAAGCAAAAGTGTTACCCATCTTCATGATTTTACCCGGGGTTTATAAATAGCACACGACCCGGGACAACAAACAAACAACTGAATTGCATATATGAGGGACGTGAAGAGAATCGGGTAGTCCTGTGCATAATAAAAAATATAGCTTCCGGGGAAGAGTTATTAGTGGATTACCATTTGAATCGAATAGAAACATTGACTAATAGTGTGTAGGTTCTTATGCAACACCTCTTTAAGAAACCTCTACTTATTGCATTATATTTTTTTATTATCTTTAACATTGTTGTAAAT
>SNQJ01S0055487.1:68964-80063 GCA_010110895.2 Picea sitchensis
GGTTGTGGTTATCTTGGTTGTTGTGGGGAACTATGGAGTTTCCTATATCTAGTCTCTAATATGGTGATTCGTCATGGTTTTCTTAGAGATCGTGGTGTACTATATAATTTAGTGGGCCATGAATTGTGCTCATTGTGGCATAGCCTAAGATTTTGTGGGTTCTCTATGTTTCCCATGGGTTTCATGGTTATGGTCTCGATTATGTTTTTTTCTTGTGGTTGTCTTGGTGATCATGATGCACTCTAGAATTTTTTTGTTGTTCCATGTTTTTCATTCCTCTCTTGGGTTCGATATCGATTATGGTGTTTTGTAATGGTTGTTGATGTGTGGTAAAACATTTCAAGGAGGAGGGTTGTTTTTCCATAGGATTGTGGGTAGTTTTGCATACACTGGTGATTGGTTGGAATTGTTGGTATTTGGAACATAGAAAGGGATGTGTTTTCATTGTGAGAGTGTTCTTCAAATTGGATTTGTCCATATGTGTTTTCTTTTCGAGTTGGTCTTGAGCACATAGAAAAGTATGTGTTTTCCTTGTTAACATGTTTTTTGGTTTGGATCTATCCTTGTGCATTTTATTTTTGTATGTGATATGGGTTTCATGTTATTATGTCCCATGTTCAACCCTAGGTTTCTTTGATTCCTACAAAACTATTATTGTTTCCCTATAGTATTGGGGTTTAGGATGGCCTTGTGGGAGTTGACAATGCAACACAAGGGGGTTTGCAAAAATTAAAGGCATTTTGTGTCATGTGGCTCCTCTTCCTTGAGTAGAGGGTGCCTAGTTGGGTTATCCTAGTCTAGTATTTATATTTTTCTATACCATTTCTAGAATTTATGGCATTTCTCAAGGTCAAGTGAGAATTTTTTGTTTAGGTTCATTTTTCACAAATCCAACAAACAACCTTAATACTATTTTTTTCTTAGATCCATATGATACATTTATCATGTCCTTAGTGTTTTCACATTTTTAATATGTCCAAAATCAAGATGGATATCACATTAAATTAGGTGGTTGACCATTAATATTGGTAATTTCACCCTAGTCTAATTGTGCATCCAAAACTAAAGATATACAATTTTTATTTAGAACTGTGAATATGATGATGGACTACTAATTAACAACACATGCATATGCAACTAAAGGTACAACCAAACATGTACCTACCATATATTTATTCGTCGAGTGAGGAAAGATTAGAAAAAATAAAGGCCGAAAATGTGAATGCATCTAGTAGATATGATAAGCAAATAAGGACCAGAGGTGAAAAATTCAGAATAAAATTTTGTATATGCATGAAATTTGTTCTTGTCGAAGGAGGATCATGCTCTTATGATGATGGGAGCATAGGATACATAGATGTTCCACTCATGTATAAGCATATGGTGAAACAATGGGTACCAGAGGAACTACCTCCTATAGATGTTGACTTCGTTGTCAACAATAGGACATACCACATTGCACCATCCTCCTTGCATGGTTTGGGGCTATTTTTCATGGATGGAATAATTGTAAAATACAATACAATAACTGAATTCATGGACTATGTTGGACTGTGTTACAATTATAATGATTGGATGTGGTTGGTCCGGTACATGCAAAGTATGCAAAGATATGCACTCGCCGCAAATTATATACAACTAATAAAAAAGGTTAAAAATAAGGGAGCGAATAGCTATATTGATGGAAGGCCTAAAGCTTCCAACAATATCGCAGGTTTAATAAACAACACATGACCTGGAACAACAAACAAACAAATGAATTGCATATATGAGGGACGTGAAGAGAATCAGGTACTCATGTGCACAATAAAAAAGATATCTCTCAGGGAAGAGTTATTAGTGGATTACCATTTGAATCAAATAGAAACATTGACTAATAGTGTGCAGGTTCTTATGCAACACCTCTTTAAGAAACCTCTACTTATTGCATTATATTTTTTTATTATCTTTAACATTGTTGTAAATATTATCTTTAACATTGTTTTTTTGTTATCATTAACAATGTTTTAAATATTTGGGGGTTCTAATTATATTATAATGTGGAAGGATGATCGTGGAAAAGGGCCAGCCGCAGAACATGTAAATGATTATCAATTTCTACTTTCATTTTACGCTGTTTTTATTAATTGCTTATATGATTTTATTGAAATAACATTTCTTTTGTTGAAATTATATGTAGTTAGCAAGCCATGTGGATCATGATTCTGTCGATGAGGAGGGGTTTTATTCTTGCATTGATCCAATGCTCTTATTAAAAAAAATATCATTAAAGCTAACAAGGAATTTGTTATCTTGTTATATCGTCCAGAACAAACTCCCAACGTCAAAGAAAAGATCAATCTCCTTATGTCACAACTTAACACATATAAGGTAATAACCATAATTTATTATTATTATTTTTTAATGCACTCATATGTTTAATTATGATACTTTGTACTTTAACTTTTACATTATCTCACAAAAAAACATTTTCTTTTTTATAAAGGAATATTTGGATCCTATTCAGCCCGATGCTAGTAGTAGTGGTGCTACAGAGACACTACAGAGTCCTGATGTGGGTAGTCATACAGCTTCTAGAGCACTATTTACTTCTCCATCTTCCACACCTCATTTAGATCGGAGCCATGACATGCACCGACAGGCATCCACACCTCAATCAGAGTCTAGATATGGTGGCATAGATGACAATCATAGTGATGTGGTTGAGATGGTTGCATTTCCTGGAGCTAGACGTGTGACAAGCAAGGGGACCCTTACGTGCATATTTTTAGTCAACGATAATTGACTTCCATTAAAACAATCAAGACTCCCAGGTAGTTTTAATTCATATTTTAATCATTTAATGGTGTCCTCATACATAAATCATCTATATTATTAATTTTAAATTAATGATCATATCTTTTTGTGTGTAGGAAACGACCTTTTTTATAGGCACGTAGAGAGAAAGACCTTGTCCATTTTTTTGGAAACCTTATGCATGAGGTGGAATTTCCATAATTCCAAACTCAAAAAGGAACTTATAGACTATCTTGAAGGCCTCTTTGGTGTAGACACGTTAAATACAAAAGAAGTCACATCTACAATGGGTGAATATTTAAAATATACGCAGGATGTTTATAGACGAAGCTTGGCAAGAAATCCTAGGTATGAGAGTCCTCCCTCAAATCCAGAGAGGGAGTGGAAGGCGATCATTGATGATGCAAAAGAGAATATTTTGAAAAAAATAGGAGAACAAATAACTAGTACACCAAGGTAAATTACAATTTTTTGAATTCAATACTAGCTTTATTTTTCTTTAGATCTAAATAAAAGTGTGGTTATATATAACATACTTGAAAATTTTGATCATAGGTTGCCTGACACTTTGAAGGAAACCAAAGAAAGGATTGTCAAACATGGCCAACACAAGCTAGGCCAAGGCGGCTACTCGAGGTTACAGTCACGAATTGTAAGTACCCAAAAATATTAAGAATATTATTTTATCACCTTACAACATTAAGGTAATTGTAGCCAAAAATATTAAAAAACCATACCTTTATGCAATGCAAGGTGATGACTTCAGAACTGAAACCATGGAGGAAGACCTCCAACTTGGTTACAAGTACGGTTATCAAGTTGTGGTTGATCATAGGAAAAGCATGGGGCAGACCCCAAGATCCAATTTGTGGGATAAGGTAAATAAAAATCAGTCCACATTAACCTTTTGTTACTTATAAAATACGTAAATGTTTGATATTGTCCATAATTTAATGTCTTACTTTGTTTTAATCAGGGGAGCAACACTATCAATGAAACCATTAGTACTGGAAAACAGAGTGTTGATAGAAAAACACAACTAGAAGATCATGGTGCTCCCCAATAGCCCCATCCCAGTGAGGTGGAGCCCCAAGATGTTCATGTGACTAAGGCCCATGATGGTAAAGTGTCTATATATTAATCATATACTTAATAATTTTGTACTTATAAATTTTGAATTTTCGATGGAAAAGAATGTCATAGATGATCCTCCTTGACCTGAATATCAGGTGAACAAGATGACATTGATTCCAACGGTGCTGACTAGAGGACCAGGTAAACAATTACATTGCAGAGTTTTTTTTTTAATATTAATGAACTACTGCAATGATATTTAAAAATTGACCATATATATTTAATCATTTTTAATTTTTTTAGGTGATTGCCCCTCACAGTAGCATCCACGTCATGGGTACGAGACCAGACATACTCGACATGAAAGGAATGAAACAACATCAACTACTAAAGAGCACCCAATAAATGAAGACATGGACATGGAGTATTTTCTTAGGAACTGGAAAGCACAAAAGAAGACTAAAAGAAATTCACGATGTCATGTAATAATTTTATAAGACAGTTAGATGTATATTATATAGTTGAACATGTAATGATGCATATAATGCATTGACATTATGGGTACTTTTTCATCTAATAATATACAAAATGCTATTTCTATGTCTTGTATATATCTGTAAATGTAATTTTGTTATACACTTAATGATAATTTCAACTTCTCTTAATGATGCAACTTCCAAAATATTGTGACATGATATATGCAACTTTGAAAGTCTTGTGACATGTTTCATTGTGTCTCACATGACAAAGATCATTACCATTCTTTTCATTGTGTCTCTTCATTGTGTCATGGACATGGTGTTTCTACTCAACATTGCCTCAAAGCCTACTTATTCATTCCTTTATGATATGTACAATGATGTTGAACCTTCCACAAATCATTGCGAGAAAAAAAACTAAGCCAAGGAAAGGAACCCAAGGATTTAAATGTTAGGGTATTCTGATTCCACAAGGTGGGATACAAAGAGGAATTGTTTCCATGCATAAACATGCTAAATACCTTGATTGAGAATGAAGATGTAACAAGTTGAACATTGAAATCATAGAGCGATCACATAATCGAGCAATATGGGTGGTCATAGATGTTTATCTATTATTCATTCATTTAACTTTTTAATGTCTTTGAAAAATATAGGTTTGAAGGGTGGTCACCTCCACAATCCAAAGAACATTTCCGAAAAGGTATAAATCATTTTGTTTTCTTACATCATGAAATTTTCCTTCATTTCCTTGTATACTTAAATTCAAAATCAGAAAAACAAATGACACATAGCATGCATAACACATAATTTTTTTATGATTGGGAGTAATAGTAATTTTTCATATTCATAAACAAAAAAATGAGACTTATCTTTTAACAAAAATTGGTCCAAGAGATTGGTCATGTAAGAGAAAATTTGCATTGAACCACAACCTTCTAGTGTAGATACCACCACCAACCTAGGCTATGAGGCCACCATGGTGAAAACACCAAGCAATAATATTTTATATTTCTCATCCCAACCTTTCTACTCACATTCTTACCTAACCTTCTCAGCACAAAGAATTAAAAGAATATGATTCATCCTGCGATAGATAAGTAACTCTCTTCCACTACAGCATGCAACATAAGGAATATATTCACTTTATGTACTTCATGGTCCCTTAGATATATTATTCTCTCTAGTTCTCTTTAGTGTGGATAAAAAGAGATTAATCTATTGTATTCTTTCTAAGAATTTACTAAAAGAACTATATTTGTCTCTCAAGGATATAAAGAGTATATAATGGATAGTTAATGATGAATTGTTATCTTCCCTATCCTATATGCTCGCCTAAAACCACTATATTTCATCCAAAGTCTACAATTTTCCTCTTCTTGATGTTGATTTTGGTTAATTTCCAAATTGGTTTGGGTTGAAAATGGAGAATAAAACATGAAATATGTAGAGAATTAATGTTAGAGTGCTTCCCACAATGTTAGAGTCAATGACAATGATATCATTGGTGGAAATGATGGATGACATTACCTATAACTAGCAGAATGTAGGAATATTACACTTCCCATGGCATGAAGATTGTACTCAACTCATGCTCTCATTATTATGTGAAAAGACTTTCCCCACCAACCTCTTACATAGATTCAAGGATTGGTTGATAAGTCAAAGAAGGTATATGGCTTCATTTAAGGCACATTGTAGAAGAATATGAGTTCTGAGAATGACCTTGGAGATAGGGAATTTATTTTCCCATAGGTCCCCTTTCATATTCCCCTATAGTGGAATCATGGTGCCTCTCATTCCTTCATATGTTTTATATTGTGGGTTGCATCACCATACATTGAAGCACTTGGAAGGCCTAATTACTATTTAACTATTTGAGTAAAGGTCATTAGAGTTGTGTTAGAGTCTTAGGATTGTGTTTTGTATTTGTAAAATACACCATGTGAAACTCTTACATCTAATCCATACATTGTCATTGACCTATTGAAATAAGTACTATCAATTAGTTATTGTACCACCCGAGCACATATTTCAGTTTAGACACATTTTCTTTGAGTATTTCATCTTCTATATTGCATTATTTATTTTATATGTAACCTTGTAACCTTGAATGAGACTATTTTAGTGCACAATGAATTCCATATGGTTAATGATTGTATTTGAATCTCTCACTACAACCAACGGTTGAGCACATGAACCTTTAGAAATTTTCAATCCTTTCCAAAGTGCATAAGTTTTTGCTTGGTTGTTGGAAAAAACACCAAGTCTCCATGCAAAAGAAGTTATTAATATAAATCCCCGGATGGGGTGACAGCGAGGCAAAGGCGACCACGTAGCTGCGAGTTGGGACAGGGAGGCATGGTGCCCACCGGCTCACGTCAAGTTCAAAATTAATTCGCCATGAATTTCCACAGGCGCATTCAACTGCGGAGCCTGTTCGCACAAGGCGAAGGTACCCGCACTAAGGTTCAGAGTTTAATGCTAGCAACGATGGGGCTGTATATCGTAATTGACACCATTCTCCGGTTCATTGCACGCAGTGAACCTCTGGGATACCAAGAGCTCTCGCGACCCTGTGTCTGGCAGGGAAATTTGCTCCACAGCAGGGTCACTCTCATCCGTTTGAAGGGGCCGAACCGCCTGGCCGCATTATCACCTGGCATCGCCATGCCACGGCTCCGGGGCACACCGAGACGGGGGGCGGCCTGGCATGCCGCAAAATCGAGGCGTAAACGCAAGGAAGCTTTCGAAAAAGCAATGGAAGTCACTGCCAGAAGGAGGAGGATGCGGGGCAAGGAAATTGTAGAGGAGGTTCTCCCGGACGCAGGATAGGAGAACCCCCCCGAATATACCTGGTTCACAGCCCCAGGACACTGGAACTCCCGCTCGTGTATTGGTGTGGACAACACTTCAGGGATGGCAGGGGTGCAGTGCAACCCCGACGACAGTGGAAACGAGGCACCATACACTCCTTTCTATGTGGAGGAGGAGGCTCCTCCTGAGCCCATACGACACGACCCAACAACTCACGCGGACTGCCTCAGCCTCCTCTTTGATGTGCACCATATCCTCGCGGACCAGGTCTTTCGCATCGAGCGGCTGGAGCAGAGAATAGACCTGTTCTTCGCCGCGCATTCCAGAGCTACGCCGAAGAAACAATGTCCAACTTGCGCCAGAGCATACGTCTTCCCTGCACGATGGAGGCACACTGAAGCTGCCGACGCTCTCCTGGGATCCGAGGTTACCTGATGCTTATACCCCAGCTCTGTCTCTGGTTTTGTTTCACTGGTCTATGCCTGAAAATAGTTAGTTTTCTTTATACTCTAGTCTCAGTTGCAAGCACTAGCTTCAATTTTGCTACTCCCGGTTTCCTACGGGCGGGAAATAGTAGTGTTAATTTTGATACTGTCATACTGCTCTGCAAAGATGATGATATGTGGACAGGGATGTCCAGCTGTCTCGGTTTCCTGCTAAGGCGGGACAGCTGGCACCCTCAACAATGTTGTATTATGCTTTTGTCAATATAACAGGCTCCAACTTTTTATTAAAAAAAAAAAAAAGTTATTAATATAAATAATAAATAATGTCAATGTTTTTTATTGATAGTTATTAATATGGTAATATTAATATTAATATTGCCGCCTAAAATAATTTTTTAATTTTTTTTTAAAATAAATATTTTTTGTTGCAATTTTGAGGACAATAATATAACTGTGATGAATTCGCTATATAAACAAAGAAATGTTGTCGTCGCAAGTGTGATGACAAGAAAATTGTTGTGACGCATTTTCTATATAAACAAAGAAATGTTGTCGTTTCTGCGATGAATTCCCTATATAAACAAAAAAATGTTGTCATCGCAAGTGCGACGACAATAAAAATTGTTGTGACACATTTTCTATATAAACAAAGAAATGTTGTCGTTCCTGCGACGAATTCCCTATACAAACAAAAAAATGTTGTCATCGCAAGTGCGACAACAATAAAAATTCTTGCGACAAATTTGCTATATAAATAGGAAAAGTGGTTGTCTCAATTTTGATGACAATATTTGCTATATAGACAATGAAAATTGTCGTTGCAACGGTCGTCGCAATTGATATGAACTGTTGGTTGACTTAGTTTGCCTATATTGTCGTATTGGCGACGATGTTTCTTTTTTTGTCACAATTGTGAGAAGTTCCCTAGGGTCGTCGTGCTTGTGACATTAATTTAAGTTCGTCGAAATTGCCACATGTCATAAAATGACGTTTCAAAGACTCAAGATTCATCGCAATATCCATGACATAACATCGCAAGAGCGTCAAAATAGTCATCGTAAAATGACCAAAATTTGCTAGTGAGGAAATAGTTTCATACAAAGATCCAAAATTCACATCCAATTTTTTGGAAGAAAATCTAAATCCCAATACATCATATCACCCAAATTCAAATGGGAAAACAAATCCCAGTATTATATTAACACCTTCTGGTTGATTACATTTACAATATAGGTGCACTGGCCTTTTGTATCTAGGCTTACTAGCCTTAAAACACAAGTGTATATACATAGGCTCTTTGGCCTAAAAAATGATTCAGTGTGCGAGAAACTCTGGCATGTACATACTTATTTATTTGGTGTGTGATCATATCACACTTACATAGGTGCACGCTACACTATGAAATGTGTGATTTATTTCTTTGTTTCACAATCCTCGTGCAATCACCATGACATGGTATATGTGCACAAAACTTAATCCAAGACTTGATGCCAACAACTCACCAAGTTATATATATATATATATATATATATATACAAACACAGACACTTACATTTTTATTTACATTTACATTTTGGGCTCGTACTAGGGGTATTACAAGGGATAACAATTGATCCTGAGAAGATAGAGGCCATTAGAGGATGGACAATGCCAAGAAATGTGATCTAGATTTATGAGTGAAATGAAATGAAACACAGATATACAAAGAAAAATAACAGAGATACAACGAAACTTAAATTTTATTAAAAAACAAATATGTTGAAACTCTAAAATGCAGAAAGAAAACAATCTTGCTCAAATGGCGGTAGCTAATATATGAGAAGAGATCTAGTGGTTACGTGCAATTATCTGAGCCCATTTACAATGAGGCCTCCAGTCCCTTTTAACATCAATAATTAAACAAAAAAACCTAGATATCAAGAAGGCTAACCCTAGGATATGAAGAGACAAAAGTCACGTGGGCCCTCATGGGGTAAGTTGGTACATCAACTTGTCAGGCTCATAATGTTTGCATATGATCTACATTTTAGGTGCATGATAGCTTGTTGGAAAGGTATATCCGAGGAATAAACATTATTTCATCACACTATTTCTAAATACTATAATGTGAATGTGGAGGGCCCAAAAAACATTGTTTAGGGCCTCAAAATGACCCCTGAAGTTGAAGACCCGAAAAGCTAGAAAACGACTACCAAGATAAAAAATGGATTTGTCAAGATGAAATTTGTATGTGAGCCAATTGGAAGAAGTGGTTGGCCACTGATATCCACCTTAGATCAATCCACCCTTGTTAGTAATCAATGTTCTCCATTTCATTCAGTCCCCACATTAGATGGCGAAACTTCTGCTAAATTTGGCCCCAGGTGAACCACCTGACTTGGTGCAGGAGTTGCCCCACTTTGAGAACTCGATAAAGCTGAAGCTTATATTCATGAGTTCCCTTGACCTATGTGTCTATGATATAATCAGTGGATTCTTGTTTCATGTAGTCAGGGTTGAGCTCTCCAGTTGTCAATTGTTCTTCTATCTTTGAGGTGTCCAATAAAGAGGAAACTATGGCCAAAGGAGGTCCACATCATAGATGATTTTAGGGGCTAAATTGCATCAATGGGCTATTTTTCAAAGGTTTTTTCCAAAAAAATATTCACCAATTTCCATTTTTTCTAAAAATGATTCGCTCAAATTCCATAGAATAAAATTATTTTACTTTAAAAATCACCAAAAATGTATAGAAACTATATAAAATCATTATAAATTTGAATACTTTACAAAAGTATCACCAAACATACTACATTTTTCATATTAAGGACTAGTAATATTATCCCATGTTTCTACATTTTAATATAAATTGTCATCCCTAAAATTATCCATGGTTCGCATTAAATAATGGGTGAAATCCAAGGAAGGGGGAATGTTTAGCTCAAAAGCATTGTTACCCACAAACTTGGTGATGGTGTAAGGTCCATAGTGGAGTGGACAAAGCTTTCGATCGGGTCTTGTAAGGAATTCTTTCTAGAAGCGAAGCTAAACTTTATCTCCCACCTAAAACATGTGTGGCACCCAGTGTTGATCATGGCACTACTTATACTTGGCATTGGACTTCGGAAAAATATCATGAACCTATTGGTGGATGTGTTGGATTCGTTCAATGAACCGAGTGGATTTTTTGGCTTCAGTTTTTGCATGGAATTATTCTTCCTGTGTGAATGCAAGGGGTAGTACAACATCCATGGGACCCAATGCTTGAAATCCCAACCCCACTTGAAATGGGTTGTGGTCAGTTGAGCTATGTATTGCTATGTTGTAATTGTGTTGTGTTAAGAACCTAATACTGAATACAAAAGCACCACAACAGATATAGAAGAACAGTATAGAAAATCTTCTTTATTACTATCAAACCCTTAGGGTAGGGCAACACCATACAATGGATCCTATTATGGAAGGGATCCTCTCCTGTTCACTTGCCTCTTCAAGGGGGCATCCTCCT
>SNQJ01S0055487.1:81758-96248 GCA_010110895.2 Picea sitchensis
TTATATCTAACTACCATAGTGGGCCTTATTTAATAATATAGTGGACCTAGTCGCCTTACATTGAATGACCTCCACTATTATCACTATGGGCCCTCTGGGTCCCCCCACTACCTCTCTAGCTACCTTACATGTTGAAAATAGGGAAGACTCTCAACCCATGTGTTTGAATGCTTGGAATTGTACATGTGAAAAATATGCACAATCATCCTATTCAAAAACTCAGTTTGGCAATCCGTTGGGGGGTGGAAGGTCATGGGTTTGGTGATCTTAGTGTCTAGCCATGACCAGAGGCTCGACTGGAACTTGTTGAGGAACCAATTGTCCTTATCGAAGATAATGGTTCATGGTATGCCAACATGTACCCACAGTCATTCAAAGAAGATCTTGGAAATGGCCTCTATTGTGATTCTCTTCTTGTAGGAGAACATAATCACCATCTTCAAAAATCGATCAACAACCACGTAAACACAATCATTTCCCTTCTTGGTTGAAGGAAGGCCCGACATGTATTCCATCGAGATGGATTCCCAAGTCATGTCAGGACTAGGCAGAGGGGTGTACATGCCTTGTTTCTTAATTGTCAGTTTTGAAATGGTGCAGGATGTACATGACCTGATATACTTGATGACATCCTATTGGAGTTTCGACCAATAGAAATATTGTTACGACACAACCATTGTCTTCTCTACACTGAATTTTCTTGCCACCCAACTGTAATGAGCTTCCCAAGTCATCTGTGCTCTCTAACTTAAGGGAATGTAAATATGGCCTAGATGGCATGACAAACCATCCTGCATATGAAAATAATTGACATTTGTGTTTATGCCCAACATTTAGCAGGTAGTGGAAAAGTCAAGATCTCACTCGTATAGTTGGGGAAATACAAAGGTCTCATGTCTGCAGGAGTGTAACACTATGGTTACTATGGAAACTGGAGGTCAGTTGAGGTGGTCAATGATGCGGTTGGTCCTTCTTGTATTATACTTAATGTTGAGATGGAATTGTTGCAAGTATGTGGACCAATTCTAATGGAGTTCATTTTGAAATTTTCCTGTGCGTACATGAACTGCAGAGGATTATGACCAGTGTGGATAATTGTCCCCTTCCCGAAAATGTAACGCCACCAGTAGTTGTAGGCTTGTACATTGGAGTACATTTCATTGTCATAAGTGGGGTACTTACAGATAATATATGATAGTGTCTCGCTATGATAGTAAACGATATTTCCACGCTCAGTGAGAACTACACCCACAACATAATCTAAAGCATCTGTCTCAATCTAAAAAGGTTGTTGGAGGTTGGGTAATGAGAGCATCGGGGATGAGCACAATCACTACTTCAAATCATTGAACATTTTTTGTTGCGACTGGCCCCACATGAATTTTTCAATTCCACTGCACCTAATGAGTTGGCTAAGGTCCCATGCAATGTGGGAGAATCCCAACATGAACTTGCAATACAAATTGGAAACTCCTAAGAAGATCTAAAGCTTAGTGAGTGTGGTCAGGACTTGCCAGTAACGAATGACCTAGATCTTGGTTGGATCGACATGCACCCCATGCTCATCAACAATGTATCCTAGTTACTAGACCTTGTTCATGTGAAAGGAGAATTTTTTGAAATTTTCATATAGCTTGTATTTCCACAGAGTCTGCAAAACCTATTGAATGTGTTGCAAGTGTTTTGCCCAATTCTTGTTGAAGATGATGATGTCATCCACATACACCACCACAAAATAATAGGTCAAAGGCCAAAAGATATCATCCATTACCCTCATGAAAGTTGTTTAGGAATTTGTAAAGCAAAAGGGCACAACCAGCCATTCAAAAAGACCTTATTTTGACTTAAAGGTAGTATTCCATACATCGGTCTACTCTATTGGGACCTGGTGGTATCCGTACATTAGATCAATCTTACTCAAGTATTTTCCCCCCTTGAGCTGGTCAAGGAGATCATTAATTCAAGGAATCAAGTATTGGTTCCTTACTGTGATTTTATTTATGCATCAATAATCAATGAAGAGTTTCCAAGACTCATCTTTCTTCTGCACAAGCATGATTAGGCTTCCATAAGGTGATGATTTTGGGAGAGTGTGCCCCTTTTTGAGCAACCCCTGGATATGGTGCTTGATTTCCTCATTTTCCGATAGAGAGCAATGATATACTAACCCATTAGGTAGCGATGCACTGGGGGTTATATTGATTGAGTGATTGACCTGAAAGTACATAGGTACCCTAGTGGGTGAGGAGAATATATCTTTGTATTCTTCCATGACCTTATCCACTAGCTTCTACTATGTGGAGAGACCTGTCGCAAAGGCCATTGATGTGGTTGCAACCTTCTACTCACTTTGAGTGTGAATCACGAAGATGAAAAACTTATCAGTTTGAGAGATGACCTTCATTCATTGCTTGGTAAAGATCAAGGAAGTTGTGGTAGATGGGACTACCTATGGTATCCTGTATAATTTATCATTGAAAGTAATAATAAAAATACGAGGCCTGTACTCATATACAACATGACGTTTCCATAAATAAGGTTGGCCCAAAATAACATCACAAAATTCAAGGGGGGATACATCACACAATACCTCATATTTGAAGGGCTTGATGTGATAGGCCAAGAAACACTATTGGTTGATGCAAAGATCACTCCCTTGGAAGAGCCATCCTATGGTGTATGACTATGGGTGTGGTGATGTCGGCAGAGCCATCCACTTGAAGTCCTCTTCTTATATGAGATTCTTATGGATACCACTATCAAATATGAAGTGCAGTGTAGTACCCTTCACACACATCTATGAATTAAAGAAGTTCTCACCTTCTTTTGGTTTATCAGGATTTTTGGGCTAGACCTTGGTGGTGGTAGCAACAATGGCACTAGGTTCTGCATCAATGAACCATCTCCCTTTTCCTGGTTTTGAATCAGACTCATAGCTTTCATCTGATTAAGAGGATTTCACCTCGGCCACCAATGATTTCTTTGAGAAACATTCAACGGTGTTATACTAGGGGATCTTATGGAACTCGCACCATTTCCCAGTGTCACTCTTTTTCTTCCCATTGTCCTTATTTGTTTTTTGTTTTATATGGTTTTCCCGAGGTTATCCATTGGACATCCTTAATCTTCCCTTTGTTCTGTGGGTTGGGGATTCATTTTTCTTTCTTATGTTTTGAGGGGTTTACAGACCCAAACTATCGTGTCTTGTGTTTAGGCTTATACTTGATTTTGATAGCATATTGATAGGTCGTGCCCAAGGATGAAATTTCCATAAAATCTATTTCTTTTTTAATGTATCTATGAAGACTGTCACGGTACTTGATCACTAGATGTCACTCAAAGTCTTTGATATCCAGCTAGATGTGCAAGGTATGGAAGACATTGGTGAACTCTAGCACAAATTGGTCACTTTCCATATGTAGTGTGGTTCATCTTGTATATAAGTCATCATAACTTCCAACAGGGTATTATTGATCCTTAATAGCATCCCTGAAGGAACCCTAAGTGGGTGCAACTACAAATAATGTAGATCCCTATGTTTCCTTTTGCTCATAGAAAGTCTACTACCACTATTTGACATGGGGCATGACCTTGAGGAGTGTGAATGTAATATTTTCTCTATCGGAAAAATTGTGGACAAAAAAACACCCTTCTAGAAGGTTTTACCATTTTTCTACAACATCCACATCTATTTGACCCTCAAATATAGGAATATCAAAATTGATTTTTACCCTGAAGGGGGTGGCACCTCTTCTTGAGGTAGATGTGTTGCTTGTTGGCAGGCATTGAAGGATTTGTGAAAATTTACCCATCATATCGCTCCTTTGTTGAGAGAGGGATTCCTCAAGCAACAATTTAAAGGGATCTCCTACGCTGTTGTCTCTTTTTTCTTCCCCCATGGGCGGCCATTAGGTTCAGCGAGATGGATATTGCAAAGGCACAAATAGTTTGAGTCCCAACTTCTTATACCCTTACGTCATTGGCGACATGCACATAGAAAAAAATGAAGAACAAACCAATATGATACCACTAATATGGATTTATGAGTAGAATGAAATGAAACATAGATTGATAACATTAACATAGATATACATAGAACAATAACAATGGAACTTAACTTCTATTAAATAAGAAATATGTTGAAACTATAAAATGTAGAAGGAAAACAATCTTGCTCGAATGGTGGTAGTTAATCTCTGATAAGAGATGTGGCGGCTACGTGCATTTGTCTAAGCCCCTTTACAATGAGTCCTCCAGGCATTTTTAGCATCAAGAAGTAAACATAAAACCCTAGAAATCCAAAAACCTAACCCTAGGAGATGAAGCGCCAAAAGTCATGTGGACCTTGATGGGGTAAGTTGGTACTTCAACTTCCCAGGGTCATAACTTTTTCATACGATCTTTGTTTTAGGTGCACAATAGCCCGTTGGAAAGTTTTATTCGATGAATACACTTTATGTCATCACAATGTGGGTAAAGGCTACAATGTGATTGTGGTGGGCCCAAAAAACGTTGTTTAAGGCCTGAAAATGACCTCAGAAGTTTAGGACCTGAAAGCTAGAAACAAACTGCCAAGATATAAAATATAACTTCCAATATGAAAGTTTTATGTGAGCTAGATGGAAAAGGTGGGTGGCCACCGATATCCACTTGGATCAAAATTCCATGGAGGTCACATCATTCATGGGTCTTTTTGGTTATTATCAAAGATTCATAAAAGGATTCTCAAATATTGCAAGCCTCATTACTTCTTTGCAAAAGAAGGGAGTGAATTTTGAATGTAATTTCAAGTTTGGAGAGATATTTCATCAAATCAAAGAGATATTGACAAGTGTGACAATATTAGAGGATTGTGGATCCAAGTGAATATTTTTTTCTGTGCACTTATGCATGCAAGGAAGGGCTTGGTGGAGTCCTCACACAAAAGTATCATGTGGTATGTTATGATTCTATAAAATTAAAAGAGCATTAGAAGAATTGTGCTACACATGACTTGGAAATAGACACAATTGTACATGCATTAAAAATGTGGAGACATTATCTCATGGGAAGGAAATTTGAGCTAAGGACAAACCACTATGGTTTGAAACATTTTGTTGGACAACCAAAATTAAATGTCAGAAAAATTAGATGGTTGGAATTCCTTAGTGAATATGAATTTGATATTAAGAACATCCAAGAAAAATAAAACCAAGTGGTTGATGCACTCAACATGAGAGCACCTGAGATAGATATTGCATGCATCAGCATGTACAACATAGATTAAAAAAATAAAATTTTAGAGGCTTAAAAATAAGACCAAAAATATCTAAAAATAAAAGTAGCATTATAACACGACAATTTACAGTAGAAATTTAAATATTATGAGCTGAAAGAGGATGAAATTATAATTTACAAAGGAAAATTATATGTGTTGAATTTCATTGAACTGAAAAATACAGTATTGAGGGAAATGCATAATGTCTTACATGACAGGCACCTAAGATATTAGAAAATGATTGTAGTTGTAAGAGACCAATATTTTTGGCATGGAATGAAGAAAGAAGTGGCTAATTAAATTGTGAGAGGTTTATAGATACAAATTCTGAAGACATAGCATAGACATCCAACAAGGCTTCTACAATCGTTTCTCATTCAAGAATGGAAGTGGGAAGTAGTTACAGTTGATTTTATTACAAAGATACCAAGAATAGTGAAGCAACTTGGTTCCATCATGGTGGTGATGGATAAATTAACTAATGCGTCACATTTTATTCTATTTAAGACAACACACAAGGAAACAAACATTTCTAAAATATATATGAAAGAAGTTTTCAGGCTACATGAGGTGTTGAAGTTGGCAACAAGATATTGTGGACCTTTTGAAATACTAGAAAGCATAGGGCCAGTGACATGCATAATAGCATTTTTCTGCATCCATGAGAGTGTATAATATATTTCATGTTTCGTTATTAAATAAATATGTGACTGGCCCTAATCACATAATTGATTGGAATGTGATCAAGGTGGAACACAAATGAGATTTCCATGTGGAACCAATACACATCTGGGAACAGATAGTCAAAGTGCCGAGGAACAAAGACATAGGGTTGGTAAAGGCTCGATGGACTTACTATGGTC
This sequence comes from Picea sitchensis, assembly GCA_010110895.2. Taxonomy (NCBI): domain Eukaryota; kingdom Viridiplantae; phylum Streptophyta; class Pinopsida; order Pinales; family Pinaceae; genus Picea; species Picea sitchensis. The sequence continues at coordinate 87,879 of SNQJ01S0055487.1, forward strand.
CTAAATATGATACATGGGAGAACAAAGAAAACATGCGACAAGAATACCTGTAATTTTTTTATAATTTTAAATAAAACAAAATATAAGAATGCAGGACTCCATTTTGAGCATCTAAAGTTCTGAAACCACATCTCAGAGTCCTAGACAACCTACATTAGGGAACTTGATAAAATAATTGTACAACCCAATGGACTAAAATAAGTGAAGGGCATAGATTCCTTGGGTAAGTGGGTTGAGAGGAATATGAGATTTTGGTTGGAACTGTTGTTGGAGTTGTGAAGTTGCATAATATTATTTCTTTAATAATTGTAATGAAAATTTGTATAGATATATCATCATAGTATGCGTTGAGGAAGGAGAAAAATTGTAGGGGAGGGAGAATGTGATGTCTCCACTATTATCCCCATTTTAATTAATGCTTAGTGTAGATATAATGTGTGGCCATGACTAAGTGATGTATATGTGAATTTTATTTCTAAATTTTAATAATAAAATGTGATGCCAATTGTTGGGGGAAATGGACAAAGATGGGCATTGAATTAATCTACAAGGGAGGGGAGGTTCTAAGAGAATGTCTAAGAGGGATTCAAGAGGGAATTACCCATGTCTATTAAATCAAACCACTTCCTAAAAATATTATTGGTATATGAACCTTCTATTTTTTTGTCGAGTGTTTCAAAAGCTAATCATTGAATGCATGTGAGAGGCTAGGTGTGAGAAGTCACATCCCATAGTTATTGGGAGCATGGAGGCTAAGTAAAATCATCCTGGGGAAGTGTGTGAGTCAATCAAGCAAGACAAAGAAGAGGAAATTTGTATGGGGAGTTACAATAGTTTTAGACAGTCAATGTTTTGGCATGAACAACAAGTACAAATCATAAAGAAAATATTGGAGCTAGAGAAACCATGGAGGGTGAATTATGGAGCGTATTTGGAGAAGAACACTAAAAGCCAAGTTGTCAATCCTAAAGAGTGAACTCATGTATGAATTGTAGTGTAAGAGAAGGTGTTTGTTGGTGTTTTTCCTGGCAGGTTTCCTAGTAGTGATCTCCCTTGAGTTTCCTAATAGAGAGATTCCTAGTTACCTGTGACAGAGATAACCTAATAAATTAATGGTATGTGCAAGGGACTCATATCAGTGAAGAGTACATTCCTTGGGTTTGGAAGGTCAAGAGGAACAGATCTGGTGGAAAATAAAGATATTTGTAGGAGAATACCATTGGCTTGTGGTATTTTATGAGATGTGAGTGAATGTTGGGTGGAACATCCATCCCAAGCAACTAGTTGCACAACTGAATTAAAAGATGAGTGTTTTATCTATTTATGTGTTGTATTTATGAGTTAATTTTTTTTTTATTAAATTTGGTTTTTAGAAATATTATATGATGATGTGTTGAGTTATTTAAGTTGCATTCATGTCATTTTTAGCATGTTGTAGATGCATTTAACCAATGGTAACAAAAACTAGTTAAATATGGTGGAATTCCTAGTTGGTAAGCTACAATAAATTAGTTAAGTATAATTTTTTATTATTTATGAGTACTTTTTCACGTAATGGACCTTAGTCAAGCTGGGGGAATGTTACACACTATGGGAATAAAGTTATTACATTTGAACATATAGGAAACTACTTAGCCAGTGTCAGTGATCAAATGTCACCCAATGACTAGTGCAAAGTATCCTATCAATGATGAAGGTAAGTCCTATGGTGAAACCAACTCTAATTCTACCTCCTAGATCAATGTATTGTAGTTGATAGGGGAAGACTCCCTAGCAAAATTCAAAGTCAACAATTATATTCTAGAAAAAAAAATCTGTAGTGACTAGGGTCAGTCACTAACAAGGTGAATACAAGTTAATTAAGAAATTTATAAAATTAGTCGCTTACAAAAGGTAACTACCTAATACAAGAGGATGGAAGAATACATGTCATTATATGGATAACCCCTTTATGTTGTTCACATGTAATCCACATTTTTTCATGATTCCAAACTTTTGTTTAGACCCACAAACAATGCCAACAACAAACATTCTACAAATCCAAATGGAAATATAAATATGAATTATAATAAATACATAAAATGATAACATAAATTCACCATACACTCATTCAAACTAACATTAGGAGGTTAGTTCATCCTAAAATAATAAATAAAAAACAAATCAGCAAATAAACCAAACCATGACTTGTGGTGGTCGTAGTTGTGGAAGAAGAGATATATTCATAAATGTATTAAACATGAACAATTGATTTGTAAATTGAAATGGATATTCCACTAGGTAGTTTTTCACAACAGATCCAATAAAATACTAAAATATTTATTGTGAAGGCTAATTTCCTTTAGATCTCAGATTATTTAATTACTAGTCTTCTTCTTAAAATGTATGAAATAGTTGAAATGTAATAAAGAGAGAAAAAAAAATACTCACACACCATCGAAAAATTAACACAATATATAACCTAGGAAACCCATTGCAAGAGAAAACCTAACTAGAAGGTGAGGTCATTATGCTCTCTTTTCTTCAAATGCAAGAACAAAGAAAGATGCACTCTCTATGGAGTTTCCTTTGACACTGTGGAATATATGGATTCTACAAAATCTCTCATCCTCTGTTATTATCTCAAAATACCACTCCTAGGTGATTTTCTCAACTATGGAACAAATACAATGCTAAATAATGGAACCCCTTCTCCTCCTAGCAGCAAAGTATTTAACATGGCATGATAGCCATGTAGGGGTAGGTTTTTGACATCCTCATCCCTTAATTATGATAATATTTTAGACCTTATATAATATTCTTGAAATTCCGCACATGGATAGCCCCATATGCATGAGTAACGGGGGATGACTTAGCATCTTGTCATATCATGGTGGTCAATAGGGTAGGCCAACTTGCGGGATGCATAACTTTTGCATACAAAATCCGATTGAGGAATTTGAGACATATTTAGAAAGGTATTAGAGTATATTAAATGGAATCTTCCTCTAGAGATAGAAAGTAGGTCTATAAAAAAGGTGATTAGATTCCTCAAAATGACTCTGAAATATTTCAAACATTTTTCCACCTAAATTTTCCAAATTGGCACTTGCTCCTAAAATGACCCTACAGGATGATCCCTCCAATTTTTTCCACTTTGAAAGCATCGAGATAGATGAAAAACTCATACCTTAACGAATATCTCGAAAGGTTCATACCACAGAGCCTTGATATTCTTATCGGGACCTTGTTGTATTTCCTTGTTCATTTGTAACCAAACTCTGTCTCCCACTTTGAATGACTTCTTGGTTATGTGTTGATCATGTTTAGCCTCATATTTTTCCTATGAATTATTCAACATTTATTGTACTTACAAATGCATTTTCCTAATCTTCTCAACATTTATTTTTTTTCCCTCAATGTATTGCTTATGATTTCCTCCCTCACTCCTCCTTGTTGTCCATATACAACATCCAAGGGTGAAGGTGGAAAATATACAAATCAATTTTCAAAAGGTGACTTACCAATAGAAGAGTGGACTCTTCTATTATAAGCATGTTATACGTAGATAATATTTTCATCATAGGTATTTGTATGCTTCTAATTATAACCTCTCAAAAGTCGCACCAAATTAATATTAACTAATTTTGTTTTCCCATATTTCCGTGAATGAAATTTTGTAGATCTCTTCAACTTTGTGTCCATCTTCTCCCACAATGTAGTCCAAAATATACTGATAAATATGGTATCCCTATATAATATGATACTCAGTGGTATCCCAAAGTCCACCCAGACTTGTTCAATGAACATGTTTGTTGCTTCTTGTACTTTGATGGTATTTTTTAAAGGCATGAGAATGCACATCTTACTGAACCTATCAACCACCACAAACATATAGTCATGTCCCTTCCTATTTGTTGGTAAACCTCCCATGAAATCCATGGAAATGATTTCCCAAGTTTGAGTGGCTACAAGTAATGATAACACACATTCCTTCCTCCTTGCATAAAAAATACCCCCATTGCAAACCCACTTGCATATATCTCAACTTTGAAAGTATTTTGCAATTTGGTAGTGCGTGAACCGACACTTGATTGATCCTTTTTTTCATCTCATCAAAAGACTTATGCTAGTTCTTCCCAAACTGGAAACTCTTGCCACTCTCTGTTATGGTGTGGAGTGGTAGAGCTACTGATGAAAATGAAGCTATGAAATTTAGCAAGTATTGTGTTTCCCCAACAAAAATCCTAACTCCAGTGATATTTCTAGGAACTAGACATTTCATGATGGACTCCATATTTTTGAGATCTATCTTTATATACCCTCCACCAATTGCATACCCCAAATACACCAAAGACTGCTGAGAAAAATCACAGTTCTTGAGGTTAGCTAGCATCTAGTGCTTTTTTAGAGTCTCTAACACCTACATGAGATGTCATATGTGCTCCTCCTAGGTAACACTATAAACTAGTATATCATCCAAATATACTATAACAAATGAATTTAGATACAAGTGTAATACATCATTCTTCCATCTCATAAATTTAGTAGGTGCATTACATAAACCAAATGGCATGACAAACCATTCATACAAACCTTACCTTGTCTTGACAACAATATTCTAAGTGTCTTTTTCCTTGATGCATACATGGTGGCATCCCAATTTGAGATCCAATTTTGTGAGATATTTTTTGTGATGCAACTAATACAAAAGATCATTGATCTTCGGAAGAGGGTACCAATTTTAGTGTTAGCTTGTTCAATTCTCTATATTCAATACACATTCTCCAAGTCTCATCATTTTTTGGTATAATTATGATAGGTGACCCACAAGGTGAGGTGTTTAGTTAAATCACACCCTACTCCAATAGTTGTTGCAGCTACTTCTTCACTTTATTTGATTCTAGATTTGTTTCATTTTATTCCTTAACTATCTATACAACCCAATATTCAGTAATGGAAAGTCTCGAAATAATTTTATTTTGTGCTCCACTTCCCTCTTGGCTGGTATCCTCTTAGGATCCTGGAACACTCCTCTGTATGCATATAGAAACTCCTCTAAATGATGTTTATTCTCTTTACTACACCCCTCCAAGGATTCCTTTACTCTTATCGATACATCCTCAATCTAATTTTCTCTTAATAAACGTAAAACATATTTCTTATAGAAACTAACCAACTTCGTTCCTTGTTGGGCACTTACGAGTGGGATTTTTTACTTGCCTTTATGAGCATTGATTATGTAGGAATTTTCATACTTGTTTAGTTAGTATTGGTTGGATATTCACATGAATATTTCATCCCTCATATACATATAGGGGATTCCAAACACTACTCCACATACACTAAGGGTTACTACATATAATTCCACTTCATCAATAAAATCAACACTTACAACAAATTTAATCTTACAATGTTTCATTACCTTGACCTATGCATCATTTTTTACCCATCCCAAAGGATATGGGATAGGATTACCGTGAAACTCCAATCTAATATTGTTGACTAGATCTGTTGTTATGAGATTACCATGTGAAATGGAGTAAAAAAAAAGCACATATCTTGGTATTCTTGACCTGAATATTAATTTGGAAGGGTTTGGTCATCTCCTTCTATTCCTCGTGTTGAAGAATACTTAAATTCACCTCATTATTTATTGATGTGAAGACAACCTTACCATCCACATTGGAGATACTTTTAACCTAATTTCGTGAACACGTGGCTATAAGATTCGTTTTGTTTTCATCCTTCTTGGAGTTCTTCACGTTCAAATCTAGATATAGTTTCCAACACTTTTCCTTAGTGTGCCCATAAATATTGCAACAGTTTCTAGGATTGTTGCACTAATGTGTAGTGGCTATCCTCTTCTTATCATTTCCCCCTTTCCACTTCTTCTTCCCCTCTTTTGAATCTTCCTGGAGCTCTTTCTTCTTGGAACCACTTGACTGCCCTTTCTTGTGGCTTATGTTTTCCACATATTTTTCCCATACACATGCATTTTCCACTATCATTAGATTAAAAATAATCAATTACTTTCGTATATGGATATGTAGGCTCCGGATATACTTGAGGAGTATATATGGGTTCTTGGGAAAGATACACAACATTGTATCCATTTTTCCAAACTCAGTGGTATACTCATGTACACTCTTCCCTTTCTTTTCCCTAATGTAGTGCCACCAAATCTATTGGTCATCTACATACCTGAAAGGGTGGAATTGGAACTTGATGAGAGTTTGAAGTCCTCTCACCTAGTTATTGGTGGATCACCCCCTAGCCTAAGTGTTTCAGTATGGATCTCCCACCATGTTACATCATGGCCCTCTGTTTTTTGTCTAGAAAATGATATATTTTGTTCTTCATCTATATGGTGAACACTGAAATAAACTTTTAGTTGTTGAAACCAATGATTCAGTTTTAGTGCATTGATTTCACCTTGGTATGGCTTTATGTCCACTTTTTCTTCCATATTGATTAAAGACTGTAAAAGTTTTATGGTACTAGAAATCAATTTGTCTTAATCAAATTCTTTCCACAGCTCAGTTCAAACCTCCAAATTCTATGAACGGTTCGATCTTGTCTTCTATAGCTTCCATGAGGAGGGACAGATTATGAGGTATGTCAACAACTTTCTCTTCCAACCCCACAAATATCTCCTCTACTTGATCTTGAGGGTTATTATGAAGAGATTTGTCAGCCATGGATAGTGTTCTATGACTTTCCACTTAAACGGATTCCTATATCCCTGCAACCTTCCACGTATACTCAAAGAAAACTTGCTCTAATACCAATATGATGTGTAAACTATCATGGATATTCCACTAGAGAGTTCATCACAACAAATCCAATAAAATATTGAAATCTTTAATATAAATGCTAATTTCTTTTAGTTGTGATATTCTCTAATTACTAGTTTTTTTCTTACTAAAAATTGAATAAAGATATAACCTAGGAAACCAAATACTAGAGAAAACTCAATAATTGATTATTATTTATTATTTTTGCCTATTTCTTTATTAACAAATTTCTTAAAATATCTTCTTATTATTTTCCTCTCTCTCTAAAGGGTTCCTTATTCCAAAATAACTAATTCAATCTTAATCAATGGTTAACTTGTTTGAGATTAGCTATTTTTAATATTCTCCAAGGTCAACCTATTATCAAGATATCCTATTTTAATTTTAATTTTGAATATTTCTTATTCAAGATTTAGATCCCTTATTTTGATTTTTATTAAGTTTCAAAATTGTCTACACAATTTATCTCCTTACCATAATTATGACTCATTGTGAAAACATACACACTCACATATTTATGACTAACTGTGAAAACATACACACTTAGATATTTAAATTTTGAAACCTTCAACGTTAAAGAGAAAGAAAAGTCTAAAGTTTATATGGATACATATTTTGTAGCGATAAAATAATATTAAAATTTTCATAAATTTAATGATATAATAAAAGGATATTTAATATTTTAATAATTAAATAGTAATAAAGTTGTTTTTTATTACTTAAGAGTTAGTCTTTTTCAAATGTAAGGAAATAAGTAATTAAGACAAATAAATATGAAATGATATATTTTTTTTAAATGATGATAGTTAATAAACTCTTATTTCAAAATATCAACAAATAATAACTATCCTTATTATCAATTAACAATTAAATTAGTATCATCCTTATTATTATCGGGGTCGATTCCTCATAAAAAAAACAATTAAATTAGTATCTCAATGTTTTAAATTCTTAAAATTGACTATTTGAACATTATTTTAAATTTTTAAGGATTTTATTTATTTCAATACTTACCCCATACAAATTCAATGTTAGTTATAATAGTTGTTACCACTCAAACTCTTTTTTAAAGGAAAATTCTATTGGAAATGTTTAACAGGTAGCATATGCTTGTCATTGATGGCAAGTACAGCAATGAAGATGGAATGAGTACAGGAAGAATGTAACAGACGGGCACCAGAAGTATTTTAGGAAGACGCTATAGAGCAAGCCCATAAGTTCAGAAGAGATAGTGCAGAGGATTGTTGGGAGGTTATCAGGCAAAGTAAGCTTGTCATTGATGGCAAGATCAGAGTATGCAGCGAAGGCAAAACAAGGACAAAGTACGATCTAGAGGAGAAGTGCCAGTGATCGCTGGATCTCATCCTGAATTCTTGATGGCTGTCAGATCTGAATGAAGAAAAAAGGAGCACGCAGATATGGAGGATAGATCTCGGGCGTTATATCCGAGCGCAGGGTCCGACCACCGTTGGATCGACGAGAACCTGCACGTTCTTTAAAGTGCAAGGAGTAGAGGGCTCACAAAATCTTGAAAGAAGGAGGATCATCCATCTTCAAGCAGGACACGTGGAGATAGATCGTCAGTTCGCTGACT
>SNQJ01S0055487.1:102672-124536 GCA_010110895.2 Picea sitchensis
GGTTTTTTCCAACGAACAAAATAAAGATTAGAAATAAATATTAGTCAATGACACATTCAAATGATAAAGATTAGAAATAACTATTAAACAAGGTCACCAAAATAATAGTATATGATTTACATAAGTTCTCTACTTGAATCAATTTGTTTTTTTCTTAAAGAGAATACACCTAATAATTAAAAGCATGTGTTTTCTCTTATTGATCACACAGCTTCAAAACCAACTGAAGAAAAATAAACAAATTTTAGAGGAATTAAAAAAGGGTTACAAATTTTAGAGGAATTCAGAAAGGGTTATCCCAACCCTTAGGCTACTTTATAGATAGCTATTTTAGTATTGTGGTCAGACAAAACACTCAATGGACATCACTTGAGGTAGTTATAAGTACACTGAGGCTGAGTACATTTTCCCTATTTTTGGGTTTGTGATACGTGTTCGCATTAGAATTAAGCTTGGCAGGATAAGTGTAGGGAACCCACCATGCATCGCCATGGCCACAAAAATAATATCATTGTTACAAGCTCTTACTTTTTGTTGCATAGGCAGACATGGGCTTTTACTTCCCCTATTTTAATCAGAGCCATAGCGATCTGGACGGGATTGATACTGAAGGGGATGGAGTTCACGTGAACAGTATCTATCTTACAAACAACATTTATAATGAGAATTTTAGTTGGAGCATGGGTTGGGCCGTATACAGAGATCCAATAAGACTCTAGTGTAAATTTTTTCGACAACTACGCAGTCCTAGTGTAAACGTAAACGTTCTGTAGTGAAACTTTTTTTATGTAAATTTTTTTTACTGAAATTTTTTTAGAGTGTAAAATATGAGGAAGAGTTAAATGTTTGCATTTAGAGAGATTTGATCCCACTCTAACATTATTGGTTAAGATGGATCTATGCTAATTTAATATAATTACAATATCTTAGTTCTATTTTCATTTTAATAATTTTTTTCTTCTAATATTGTAGTTTTTTGTATTTTTCTTTTAAAACCAAAAATAATTATGTTTTAGTTTCTTATGTTTTTATTTTAAAACTAAAAATAATAGCTTTTGAAATAATTCATCATATGCCCGTAACATCTCGCTCAGGTGCACTGAGCGAACTTATTCTTTGAGGACACTTGCTCGCAAGTGATCCGGATTATTATGCTATTAAAACATTTGATTTTGATTATGAGGCGTTATGTGTTGATGACATGTTGTTTTACTGCATTGACATAGACAGGTGCTATTGACTTGGTTTTACTGAGTGTGCAGGACTTTGGACCTCGAGGATGCAGAGGCATCGATGGAACCCCTTGGAATCCGGATCGATTCAGGGAGTGTACCATTGGGGTTTGATTGTTTTACTATAATATTAGTGCATTTGATTAGATGATATAATATGGATATATTATGACATGATTCGTTGTTGATGCAAGCTGACGATAGCTTGTCGACCAGACTCACATGTGGAGTAAAGGGGTCATGCACAAATACCAGAAATGTTGAGGGAGAGGTGTGGACAATAGCCCTGCCACAACCTACTGGCACCCCTATCATGGCTCGAACTGTAGGTTAACATTTACCTAGTTCGAGAGGACCCACGATGCTGTGAGAGAAGACTGCAGGAATTTCTCACGATGATTCTAACGGGCACGCAATAAGGCGGGGGCCTTGTTCCTTAGAGGCCCTTAGTCTCCCACAAGTTCACCTGGTGGAGTATTGACTCCAGGGGTTTTTGATGTCTACCAAGTCAGTCAAGAAGCAAGTGGCACCCTTGGAGCACGTGGTGCATCCTGAAGGGCACGTCGCGTAAGAAAAATGGAAAGAGGCGAGTAGCACCCTTGGAACACGTAGTGCATCTTGAAGGGCACGTCACGTTGTTGATGATAAACGAATGAACCTAAATGGCCTTAGGACGAATAATGTGTTAATAATTTTTAAAAACAATTTCCCTAATAAAATGTCACCCAACACAAAAATTTAAGATCTAAGTCTAAATTATGCTAGGGGTAAAATTTTATTTATTTGTTTTAAAAATAAATAAATTAAATTAAAAACAACGTAAATAATAATTTTACTCTTTGTTATATATGGTAAAAAGAAGGGGGTAACCAATTTTAAATGATTCATAAAAATCTGTTAGGGTAAAATTAAAAAAAGGGGAAATAATTGTTTTATTATTTTATGATAAATTAAAATTATTAACTAAAAAAGGAAAAAGGAAAAATGGGGTTAATTTCTACACCTGTCAATTTGAGTCCTAAATGAAAAGGGGAAAGAGGGAAATCTAAAATATTTAGTAAGCTAGGAAAAGAGGGAAACATAAGAAAAAAAAGGAAACCCAAGGGAAAAAGCAGAAAGTCAAACTTAGTAAGGTATCTACCATTAAGAACTTTCTAATTTAAAACTGAACTAGCAAATTAATAATGGGGAAAGTCATTAAAAACTATAAGAGAATTTGGGGACACCTAGGAGCGATTCTAGGAGTGACTCTAGGTGGGTGAGGGAAATAAGGGAAATTAATTAATTAAAGAAATTAATTTGTGGAGGAATGAAGGGGATGGTTGACACTTGTATGGGGAGGAATTTTTAGGAATTAAATTTTAAAAACTTTAATTAAATGAGATTTTAGGAAGGTAAGGGACTACAAAACTCTATCTAATGATGGGAGGAGCTAGAGGAAGGTCTCTTCTATTTGCGTAACGTTACGCTGTAGAAATATCTACTTGAATAACTTAGCTTGTGGGAGTTGGGATACCCAGCTCGGTGAGGAGTGGTAGCTCGGCCTTGCGAGGTGAGCTGGGAGCTAGCTGAAATCTCTGGATAGTGTGTGGGTGGCCCCTTTGCAGCTCGAGGGGCTAAGTGGGAAGAAGAGTACCCCTAGCATTGGTTGGGAGGTACCAGTGAATCCCCACCAGTTGGCAAGCGAGAGTTGCATAGAGCGTGCGGGATGTCAACTCAGAGCAGGTGATCAGAAAATGGTACGCCTTCTTCACTTTTGTATGGTAGATTGTTGTAGGATTTATTCTTCAGATGTGCATGTTTATTTGGTAAGTAAAAATAATTGTCTAGATGGATGATTGAAATTTTTCATAGCCTAGCTCGATGATTGATTGACTCCCATGGACTTCATTTTCCCACATGTCTTGGCTGCCCTGTGGTGTTTGATTTGTGAAGTTTGTGGTTGTTTTTCCTTTCGTCCCTAGCTCATCAGTCCTTGCCTGAGCAATTGGCCAGGAGCCTGATCTATGGTCGTCGCTTCGGCATTAATAGACCTATGGATCTCAACACCCTCATTTTTTGTGCGTTGATGATGAGTGAAGGGCGTTCCTGTCAACGGTCTACCTCCGTTCTTTTCCTTTGTTGATTGTTGATTTCACCATTTGGCAAAGACCTCTGTGTATAGATTCTTGCATCCTTGTTGGTTTATCTCTGCACTTGTTTGTGTCTTCGCGCCTTAAGGGTGTAACCTTGGATTTTCTCTACGTTTGGGATAATAAAACCTCTACATTCATTTCGATGATTTTTCCTTTGGATCCTTGCATTTCTCTTACTGTTCGCTGCGTTTTTACATTCTTGACTGTGTTTTTATGGATTGAGGGATAAATTTACTCTACGTTTTATGTATTGTTGAATATTTTAACCTTGCATTTTTATGCATGGATGGATAAATTTACTCTGCGTTTTATGTATTGTTGCATAATTTAACCTTGCATTTTATGCATGGATGGATAAACTTGCTTTGCATTTTATGCATTGTTGAACCATTTAACTCTGCGTTATTGTGCATTGGTGGGTACATTTAACCTTGCATTTTTATTGATGGATAATTTAGCTCTGAGCTCGTAATTTTGTTGCCCAATGATTTTACTTTTAAACTTTGACGGCATTGTAGTTTTCCTTCTGGTACGTTGGGCACAGCGAAGATGCCTTTGGAATGATGTCTATGATTTGTTGTTAAAAGGCCACGATGTGCCATTTAAAACATGACTTGTGTATTGTTGTTAAAAGGCCATGATGTGCCATTTAAAACATGATTGGTGTATTGTTGTTAAAGGCCATGATGTGCCACTTAGAATGTGACTGGTGTATTGTTGTTAAAAGCCCACGATTTTGGCTATTTAAACGATTGACTGAAGTTTCTGATAATGCCCACGTTTTTGCTTTTAAAACTATTGTCTCAGTTTGTTGGAATGCCCATGATTTTGGCTATTTACTTGATTTCCTGAGCTTGTTGTAAACGCCCATGATTTTTCCATTAAATCATGGATGAGTTGTTTTTAAGACCATGATTTTCGCTTATTGCCTAGCGTTCCTTTAATCACTTGTGGCCTATGTTTTTAACTTTATGTACATTATCATTTAAATAATGTATCAGATATTAACTGATTAATTAGATCGGGTATAAGATATTAATTACTTAACTATGTTGTGGTAATGATCAGTGATATATCCACAGCTATGGCGTGGGGATTATCAGGGTATATCAGATTGTAATTATCTGGTTGTATATGGTGGCTAGCTGAGTTGCCAGCCTTGAGTTATTAACATTTCAACATTCTCCTCGAATGCGTTCCATTAATGATGGCCAACGTTGAATGATTTTCCTCTTTTAACACCCTTTGACAATGAAATTATATTTATGACTCTTATGACTTTATCACTGACTACATATTAACGTCCTTGGCCAGTAAGAACTTTAATGATAGCCAACCCCTTTTTTTTTCTTTGACTGGAATAGCATTAACTGATTAGAACAACATCGTTAGATAGCATTAAATTGTTTAGAAATCCTTTAACTATTTAGAACAGTCTGGTCCTCTTGTGGTAACCTTGTTTAAACTGATTTATCAATTAGAATGGAACTGTAGTACAGTATTTGTATTTCCATATTTAAGCAGGCTAAAATAAGACAGTATTGTATTTTTCAATGTTATATATTGATTAAATGTCATATTTCCAAGGAAATACTGTCATAGTTGTAGTGATTAAATGTTCTATATATCTTTCAATCAATCACTGTGTTATTATATCAAGTTTTAAATGCCTAGCATCTAATCCATCATTTTTTGTAGTGATCATTTAGTGGAATAGTCATTTATAATGATTAAATGATATATATGTTTAATTAGTAGATTGTATTATTCCTCTTGGTTGAATGCCTAGCCTTTGATAATTTAGTGGTATGATTAGTTATGTTGATTAAATGCTATATAGTAATATTTGTTAATGTCTTACATGTATTTCCAGCTACTATTTCACTTAAGATTAATTTGATGGTACATTGATGACCCAACTATGTTTAGGCTACTCACTTGACATGCTCTTTAATATTAAATTAGAATGTAATCTTGGACTGGTTAGCCTAGGTGTCCGGTGGGGTCAGGGACGATGTCGTGTGGGCGGATGTCACCCCTTGTCTTCGTCCTCTTGTGTTTCGTCAACCTTGTGTGGGGGTCGGTATATTCTCCTAGTTAGTATTCGGTTCCTAGTGCGTTAGAGTTTTCTTGAGCCTTGGTACCTTTTGGTTTTTTCCTAGGGTTATTGTCACACCTCTCTTCTAGGGACGACATGGTTCTTGATGCGAGGATCATGGCATGTCCTATGGGTTAGCGGTGAATGACATCTTGGTCGGAGTCGGTGCCTACCATGTGAGCGTGGTTGAGCGTCGCATGTTGACTTGGGCGCATGCGTTGGTTCGTGTGCCTTGATATTTTAGTCTTGTTCATCAACATTGTTATTGCAAGAAGGGGAAGTTGTCCCTTAAGCTTGTAGGCATGTCTTGTTGCGTCGGGTGGTTGGTCGTTACCCCTAGTTTTCTGTGCCTGTTTGCTCGGTTGCCCTTGTGTCTGAGAGCGGTGTCGCAGTTGCCTGTTACCTGGGTTGTGTGCTTCTGTTCGCTGTCAGTGGTGTGGTTAAACTATTGTCGTTGTCGCCTTCTTGCCTTTTAACTCCTGAAAACAAAAAAACAAAAAATAAAACAAAAATTGCTTCGCTTGTTGTCGTAACGATGGGGGCCATTACAATGCCTTACAATATAATTTAGAAGGTATGGAAAAATAGTTTTTAAAGAATTAATAGAAAACTATATCACACTTATAAAAGTGTTATAGTTTCTACATTATAGTAATTGTACAAGTCAAATGACCACAATATTCCAAATAAAATAAAATTATACAGTTTTTGTTTTTTAATAGAAATATTGCTAGCCCCTGCATAATTTCATTAGGGTAGATTCACATTAAGTGTTTTTAGATTGAAGATATCAAGATACTCAAAGTGAAAACTAGTTTTAGATTTAAAAACTTGAGAAACATTTTCATTTATAGGGATTTGATCCCTCTCTATCCATGATAGAAAAAATTAAATGTCACTAGTCAAATTCTTATAATTAAAACATTTTAGTGGTGTGATAGGTATATTAAAAGTGGAGTAAACATCTACATCTTGACAAAAATCACAATCCTTAAGTGCATGAGAAAAACTTCAAAAAGAAACTCCAAATTGAAGCTGTTATAATAAACAGATACAAGCCTAAATAGTCTTGCTAGCAACAAAAACATTACATTTTTTACTTAAAGGCACAAGATAAAAATGCTTAAGAGTATCCTTCTTCAAAATGGCCTCATGGCCTCCATGAAATTTAGAGAGCACAAAGTGGTTTTCCAAAAGATTCATTCCTTCTTTTGAAAGATGGTTTTCCACTTGATTGAGTTCTCTAGAGTTCTCTATATATATGGACACAACTGATGTTCTAGAAAACACCACCTATGGTTTTGGCTTGCCCAGCTAAGGCCTCCAACCCAATATTTTGAATTTGCATATATCCATGCATCCACTAGATCAATCAAGGAGTCTCCAAAAACTTGTAAGTTGATATCGCCCATGTCAAATAAATATGATGTTGATATCGCCCATGTTGTACCCTTCTTGGTTTTTTGTAACTCAAAATATACTGATCATTTTGATCACTTAACCTTATGTGGCTCATATGAATCTTGGAAACATAAATTTCCCAAAACCTCTAGCATAATCACCTTCTAAGCCAAGATTTATGACACTCTTCCACCCTTTCCTCCACAACGATTTCACCTCAGAATCATTGACCAAGCTAAGGATTGGACTTTCATAATCCCACAAGAAGTTCACCATATCCTCAAGAAGAAAAATGTTCCCATTGCAACCCATGATAGAATTCACTCTGATATAAACTTGAGATCCATTCCCCATGCACCAAGACAAATAGGGTCCAATGATTAGGAAGAAAAGGGAAAGGCCCTTCCATTGGTTCGACCCATTCTTGATAGGCTTGTGTACTTTCCTAATCTGCGCATGAGTTGGGTGCTATGTATTTTTGTCTCATAAACCTACTCCAATGGCTATCCTTTGTAAGAAAATTCTAGAATGATTCGACTACCAAGAAGAGACTGAAATGGTATGTATCTCCTTGGATCCTTGCCACAAGAAATTAAAAAAAAAACCTTTGAATTTTATTAGGACTACCTTTAGGAATATGTGCAAGGGTATGACATAAGAAATAAATGACATCAAGAACTAAATTTACAAGCACCAAACACCCTCCTCTTGCGAGAAAAAAGGGACGATTTTCTTTTCAATCGATACCAGCCATCCCCAAAGATTTCTCGTAACTATTGGGCTTGAGGAAGAATCCTAAATACTTAAGACCAACACTTATATTCTACTATTGAAAGGGGAATTGTCTTGCAAATTCCAAACTCTGATTGTATGGAAGAGATGAAGTGAGTAATGTTTGTTTAATCTCATTCACTTCCATTCGAGTGGTCGAATTGTATAGACAAAGTATCTCCTAAATTTTTAATCCTTCTCCATTAGTCCCAAACTGAAAAAATAGTACATTATCCACAAAAAGCAACTAGGTTAAATTATTGTTTCCAATGTGACCCCTATATAAACCTTACCCGCCTAGACTCAAGTAAAGATCGACTCAATGCTTCTTCCACTAGAAGAAACCGGTATGGAGAGAGTGGACAGCCTTGTCGGAGCCCTTAGGAGGGATTAAAAAACTTGGAGGTCACCCACAGCCTTGTCGGAGCCCTTAGGAGGGATCAGGACTACAAAGGACGAGATGTTAACACAACACATAATCCAACGAACGACCAGTGCAGAGAAGCTGAGATGAAGTAGTAACGAATGAATATACATCCATGAGACTTTATGAAATTCCTTTGAAAGGTCCAGTTTGATTACATCTACAAGTCAATGAGAATGTTTAATGGAGTGTAAACCCTCCTGAGCAGTCCCAATAGCCTCGTGAATCTGTAGACCATGGAGAAATCCAAACTGTTCATCAGATATATATTCTGAGAGTAAGGGTTTCAATAGCACGGAAATGACTTTGGCTATGAGATTGTAAATAAAATTACACAGTGATAATGGGCAGACTCTGTCGAAGGAATCTGATCAGTCTTTCTTAGGAATCAATGCTAAAAAGGTAACATTCATGTCGGGTGCCATTCTTCCTATAATGCATACCTCTTCCACAACCCTCAGCAGGTCATCACTTATCAAATCGAAAAAACCAATATATAATTTAGTCAACCAATCATCCGGTCCTGGGCTTCTATCTTTTTTAAAAATACCGCAAGACTGCACTCAACTCTTCTTTAGAGATTGGACTATTAAATTCCTCATTAAGGTCATCAATGATCATTCACGGGAAGAACAAGATGACTTTCAGAACTTCAACATGGTTAACTCTCTCAGGTTCAGTATATAAGTCGTGAAAATAAAGGACACCAAGTTCCAAAAGACCCTTTAAACCATAGATTCTATTCCCTCTCGGATCCTTAAATTCCCAAATTGTATTCATATTCCGACGATGATTGCCATAGGAGTGAAAAAAATATTAGTGTTATCATCTCCTAACCCGAGCCAGGTAGCTTGACTTTTACTGAGCCAAAGACATGGCCTCCAATTATTTTTCAACCTCAAGTAGTTTATGGTTTCGAGAGCGAAACCTTTCCCCAGCCCATACCGCCACCACCTTTTTGATAGATTTTAGAGCTATGACAAATTGTTTACTAGTCGATAGATCCGAATTAGGGCCATAGGGAATCCTATGTTCCTCAACCATCCGTACAAATTCTGCCTCCTTTAACCACATAGGGTTGATTTAAATGGGGTTCTAGGCTTAGGTTCCTTAATTTCTATCTAAAGGAAGATGAGAAAGTGGAAAGTGGTATGAGCATCTAGTGTGTAATCTAAGTGTCCTAGGGATTTTTCAACACATTGAATTTCAATTCATTTATGCATTTAGAAATGTAGTTTAAAGATCATAAAATTGTGATTTCAAGTTAGACAACTACCTTAATTTAGGACTTGATGATGTACAAGGAATCTATCCAATATTTTTTGGACCTCATCATTTACAACTCAGTTGTTTCTCCATGTGGGACTAAGTTTGAGTGCAACAATGTCAATTAATCCATCGATTTCAGTAGATTTGCAAATAACTCTACTAACCAAATTGCATGGGCATCAACACCCCCCTACTTCCCTTCCACTCATAGTAAAGTTTAAGTCACCTTCAATAATCAGATTCTCAAAATGTAAACATTGTGCACTAAAGAATCTATCCCAAAATTGTTGTCAATCATCATAAGGCCCATAAATATTAATCACAATGAGAATCTTTCCCAAGATCTTACTTAAGAATTCAACACCTAATCCTAAAGGAAAAACAAAGGAATTCAAACATGATATAGTTAAGGACAAGTTGGTAATCATTCCTCTAGACTATCCACTAGAATAGATAGCTAAAAAAATCCCAATCCTTAGGAGCTTTATTCAAATCCACAATAAGAGTATATCCCCTTCCCATGGTTTCTTCTAGACTATCCACTAGAATAGATAGCTAAAAAATGGTTTCTTCTAGACTATCCACTAGAATAGATAGCTAAAAAAATCCCAATCCTTAGGAGCTTTATTCAAATCCACAATAAGAGTATATCCCCTTCCCATGGTTTCTTCTAGCAATAGAATGTCAGGTTTATTAACATCCACTAATCGCTTCGGGTCCAATTTTTTGTCCGGGGCCCCCAACCCACGTATTTTTACAAAGAGTATCTTCATGGATGAGTCGAGCATGGGGTTCAGATTGCTCTAAGAGCCCTAGTGATAAGTTTTTTCCTACATTGATTAACCTTCACTATAGCTTTATCTTGAGTCATTTTGATGTTTGGCTCTCTTCCCACTGGAGGAGCAGGACCAATATCCCTTAAAGAATATAAACCCAAACCCTTCGGCTAACCAGAAACAATAGAAAGAGGACATTTCCAGGGCCTTAATTGGTAAGGACCACTCCCTCTAGAAAGAGAAGATGAGGAGTCAGAGACCTCTCTAGTTATTTGAACTTGTTTAATAAAGGATGGATCAAGGTCTTGAGAGAGGTCCATTGACCTTACTAGAAAAGAAAACGAATAGGGTATGGGAGGGGAAAGACAAATTTAGGGACTGGCTTCCTTTCATTTAGTAGTTGTGGGTGCATAGAGAACTATTTCCTCCCCTTAAATTGCCCAAATAAGAAACAAAGAAGAGAAAGCATGGGGTTGATGAATCATAACAAGAGAGTTCCTTACATGAGCTAATTCAGGAGCCACCAATGCCCCAGGAAATAAGTGATAGAAAAATATTTACAAAGGTCAAGTCGTCCATCCTCACCAACCAGAGCCACACCTGTTGTAGGTCTGGAGTTTTCTATTAGAGGAATAGATATTTCCCTGATATTAATGTGTTCAAGGAAAAATGTAGTGTTTTCTTGGCATCCTCCTATCAGAGAGACACCTAGGCTAGATCCCTTATGATGAAACTTCATCGAAGTAAATTGAGCCAAGGTCAGAGGAGTCCCATCCCATGGGCCCTTGGTGATCTCTTTCTTGGTTTATACCATTATTTCCATCAATTTGTCATAGTATTTAAGTATATTCCCCAACACATGGCATATTGCACACCAAAATGAGATTTTCTAATAGTAAAAAAATTGAGTGTGATGCTTCCCATCATGTATGATATCTAGAGATTCAAAAAGTCCTTTTCCTATGTCGATTTCTACCAAAACCCTTACAACTAAGAAAGATGTGATGATTCAAACATATCATCTACCACAATGGTTTAACCCAGAGCATTTCCACTAGCCTTAATGACAGGTTTATACCAAAATTCCATAGGGATATTGGGTAATTTAACCACACGAGAGTGCTTCCCCATCCTTACAAAATTATATTACTTAACACAAACAATGAAATGTTTTAGTTATGACTTTACTTGAATAATATTTTGTTTATTATTACTTTTAATTTCCATGTGTGAAGAGAAGGAATACACATGTCACTTGAATATAAAGAAAACTTCAACACAATAATACTAGAAAACTTAAAAATCATTAATATAAATGATTTTTTTATTTTTTAAAGGAACATGGAAAAATCACACATTAAAACATTGCAAAAAGTTTGTGTATCCAGATTGCATTCAATTTTAACATGATTTTATATGTAACCAACTTAAATTCATCTTCAGATCTATCAATTAGACACCTAGAAAGATCAAATTTATTAAGATATATGTTGTCATATATATATATATATATATATATAAGTTAGTATAATTATTTTTAATTAAATCAACTTTTATTTTATTATTATTACACTTTTTACACTCATTTTTTTTTTTTAATATAATGCTATTTAACATAACCATAACTTTTATCAATGCAATAACAAAGATTCAAATTCAATAACAAACCCACCTTCCTACTATTTTTGCAACAAAGTGACATTACTAGATCAACTCATTAGAGCACCTCTATTTGTGACACGTCAGTGTGTAGCTTGGTTGGGTCCAATATGCCATACAACTCCATAGTCAATGGGTTAGCCATGAAGTTCTATAAAATTGGATTAACCTTTTACGCACTTTCACTTCATTTTCAAAATGTAAAGATGGGTAATAAAAGTTCGATGTGTGCTAGCTTTTATGATTCTTAGCATGTCACGGTTTTATGTTTCGAATTGTCATATTTATAATGGAAGTGTCATTAATTTTTTTTAAATTTAAATATTTTAATTATTTTGAATGTTTTTGGAGAGAGCTATCATTTTCTCTCTTTATAAGGTGTCCGAATTGTCATTTCTCTCTTTATAATCCGAATCGTCATTTCTCTCTTTATAAGAGTGTTATTTTTATATTTAATTGTTTTCTTCTAATAAACTCAAACTTATATTTCTGGTCATGCTATTTAATATTATATTAATATTAATATGTATTATTTTATATATATATAATTTATTCTTAAAAGAGTAAGAGAAGGAAAAGTTAAAAGTTAAAATATTAATTTAATTTTTTTAATTTTGTAGTTTAAATTTTAAATGTATTTTTTTTTTAAATTTATAATATATATAAAGAATAATCTATTAGTGGAAAATTTGAGCAAATATGTTTTAAGTAATTTTCTATGAATTTATTTTCCAGTCAAAATCATTTTTGAATGTTTTGGGAAATCAAAATATTTTAAATAAAATTATTATTACTAGATATTTAAAAGCTCCTAAAATTGCATTTGTTTTGGATACTTCTAAATAAATATTGGGAAATAAAAATATTTTAAATAAGATTACTAATACTAGATATTTAAAAACTAATGCAGTTGCATTGGATTTCTTTTGGATACCTCTTAATGAATAATAGATTTAGAGTGAGATAAATCTATGCATTCTAAGTTTGAATCTCTAGGTTGTATGTGGACGATTTTCTGTAGTAAAATGTCAAGTGATATGTCTATTGGCATATTTGTAATGTCCTATTAATTTGACTTGTTTGAGAGATTGGAATTTATTATTTGACATAATTTTCTTACAAAATGACCCAATTAATTGATTCCTATTGTGATGATAAACTCAGATTTTTTGATTAATTTGATTGGCTTTAATTGATGTAATGGTAATTCTATATGAATTTTATTTAAATGTTTATGTGAAATATGGATGGATAAAATGTACAATGATATGATATGATGTAATTTACATTTAATATGATTATGATATATTGAAATGGATAGATTTGAGATGCAATTAGTTTTCAAATAATACTAATGATTTGCCTAGTGTGACAAGGAAGTCACACGTATACATTGACTTGGAATTACATCAACACTGTATGGACTTAGATTCGGTTAGAATATGTGATGTGATTTATGTTATGATTTAATTTATGATTATGGGAAAATTTGATGTGATGATTTAAATTTGTGCAAGCATAGAGAATATGTTTTCCAATCAATCCACAAATGGACAAATGGGGTCTTATGGAAGTATACAGTGTATCATGAGGATATGAGGAACACCATTCTTGTTTACTCTACTAGCACTTATTTTGCATGGCTTGGCTTGAAAATATTGTGACACTTTTACTTAGAAGTTGCATGTTGATGTGAGGGTAGTCTGTGGATTTGATCAATCATGACGTATGGATGAGTGGAACACAATAAGAAGGCATCCTTGTTCAACAATAACCATTAATTTCTCAACAAGAGAAATAAAGTTTGAATTATAAGGGTTTCAATAGTTACATCATTTCCCCATCAAAAAAGTTAGATACTTGAAGAACACGCATAAACAGCATTCCCTTGATACTTACTAAAACTCTTGAAGTACATTGAGAAGTATGACACCCTTTAGTCAACCAATCATCCGCTTCTCGGCTTCTATGCTTCTATCTTTTTTTAAAAGACCTCAATACTGCACTCAACTTTTCTTTAGAGATTGGACTATAAATTCATCGTTATGTTCATAATGATCATTCACTGGAAGAATGAGACGACTTTCAGAACTTGAACACGGTTCACTCTCTCAGGTTCAGTATATAAGCCATGAAAATAATGGACACCAAGTTCCAAAAGACCCTTGAAACCATAGATTCTATTCCCTCTCGGATCCTTAAGTTCCCAAATTGTATTCATACTCCGACGATGATTGGCATAGCAGTGAAAAAAATTATCATCTCCTAACCCGAGCCAGGTAGCTTGACTTTCAATCTGCTAGTACTTCCTTTTCCAGTATTAATTTGGTCATGAGCCTAGTGACATTCCCTTCATCCCAAGACTTAGCACTGAGCCAAAGACATGGCCTCGAATTATTTTTCAACCTCAAGCAGTTTATGGTCTCGAGAGCGAAACCTTTCCCCCGCCCATACTGCCACCACCTCTTTGATAGATGTTAAAGCTATGACAAATTGTTCACTAGTCGATAGATCTGAATTACGGCCATAGGGAATCCAATGTTCCTCAACCATCCGTACAAAGTCTGCCTCTTTAACCACATAGGGTTGATTTAAATGGGATTCTACGATTAGGTTCCTTAATTTCCATCTCAAGGAAGATTGGAAAGTGGAAAGTGGTTTGTGCATCTAGTTGAGTCAACCCAAGACTGAGACCTTGGAACTTAATTTAGTTGTGGTTTCAACGTTTTAAGTTTTGGCTTTTTTGGGGGGATATTTGCTCGAAATCCAATCAGAAATTGTTGTATTTCCATATTGTTGTATTTCCAGATTGTTGTATTTTCAGATTTGAATAGTTAATTTTGTGTAATTTGAGTGCCTTAGGGATTTTTCAACACGCTGAATAAATTTTTGCGTTCATAAATGTGGTTTAAACAACAGAAATTTGTGATTTCGTGCAATTTAGATTCCGACCAAAAGGGAAAAAATCGTAGAATAGTCAGACAACGCCCTTAATTTAGGACTTGATGATGTACAAGCAGTCTATCCAATATTTTGTGGACCCCATCATTTACAACTTTGTTGCTGCTCCATGTGGGACTAAGTTTGAATGCAACAATGTCAATTAATCCATTTATTTCCAGTCGATATGAAAAGAACTCTACTAACCAATCTACATGGGCTTAAACACCCCTCGCTTCCCTTCCACTCATAGTAAAGTTTAAGTCACCTCCAATAATCAGATTCTCAAAATATAAACATCGTGGACTAAAGAATCTATCCCAAAATTGTTGTCAAACATCATAAGGCCATAAATATTAATCACAATGAGCATCTTTCCCAAGCTCTTACTTAACAATTCAACACCTAATCCTAAAGCAAAAACAAAGGAATTCAAACACGATATAGTTATAGACAAGTTGGTAATGAGTCCTCTCGACTATCCACTAGAATCAATAACTAAAAAATCTCAATCCTTAGGAGCTTTATTCAAATCCACAATAAGATTATCTCCCCTTCCCATGGTTTCTTGTAGCAACAGAATGTCAGGTTTATTAACATCCACTAAGCACTTTAGGTCCAATTTTTTGTCTTGGGCCCCCAACCCATGACTTTTTCCAAAGAGTATCTTCATGGATGAGTCGAGCATGGGGCTCAGATTGCTCTAGGAGCCCTGGTGATAAGTTTTTTCCTACATTGATTAACCTCCACTATAGCTTTCTCTTGAGCCATTTTGAGGTTTGACTCTCTTCCTAATGGAGCAGGACCAAGATCCCTTAAATAATATAAACCCAAACCCTTCGACTAACTAGAAACAGTAGAAAGAGGAAATTTCCAGGGCCTTAATTGGTAAGAACCACTCCCTCTAGAAAGAAATATGAGGATTCATAGACCTCTCTAGTTCTTTGAACTTGTTTAATAAAGGACGGATCAAGGTCTTGAGAGAGGTCCACCAACATTATTAGAAAAGAAAACAACTAGGGTATGGGAGGGTAAAGGAGAACTTATATATTTGTTTCCTTTCCTTTAGTAGTTGTGGGTGCATAGATAAGTATTTACACCCCTTGACTTGCCCAGCCATGAAACAAATAAGAGAAAGCATGGGGCTCATGAATCATAACAAGAGAGTTCCTTACACAAGCTAATTCAGGAGCCACCAAATGCCCTAGGAAATAAGTGGTAGAAAGATATTTGTGAATGTCAAGTCATTCATCCTCACCAACTAGAGCCACACATGTTGTAGGTATGGATTTTTATATTAGAGGAATAGAGATTTCTCGGATAGTAATGTGTTCAAGGAAAAATGTAGTGTTTTCTTGGCGTCCTTCTATTAGAGAGACATTTAGGCTAGATCCCTTACGATGAAAATTCATCGAAGTGAACAGAGCCAAGGTCATAGGAGTCCCATCCCATGGGTCCTTGTTGATCTCTTTCTTGTTCTATACCATTATTTCCATCAATTTTTCATAGTATTTAAGTATATGCCCCAACACATGGCATCTTGCACACCAAAATGGGTTGTTCTAATAGTAAAAAATTTGAGTGTGATGCTTCCCATCATGTCTGATATCTAGAGATTCAAAAAGTCCTTTTCCTATGTCAATTTATACCAAAACCGTTACAACTAAGAAAAATGTGATGATTCAAACATGTCATCTACCACAATGGTTCAACCCAGAACATTTCCAATACCCTTAATGGCAGGTTTAAACCAAAATTCCATAAGGATATTGGGTAATTTAACCATGCAGGAGTGCTTCCCCATCCTTCATTTCTTGAGTCGAAAAGTGGATCTGATTGAGGGAGAGAATTGTACATCTAAGAACTAGGACTCCTTGATAATTTTGTTGGCATCCTCAAGAGATCGAAAAATAAAACCGAGTGAGTCGTGGGAGAGGACATGAAAGGTTCGTGAGTAGCTTAGAAATGGAAACCATATCTCTATTACCCAGGTTCAGAGTTTAAACAATTATATACAACAACCCATGAACTTTATAATAAGGTTTTTTCCAGAAAGATAAGTATATGTTCGACTCATACCCCCTCCCCTACAACTAGTGCATCACCTTTGCCTTGACTCTTCACCACCTTTTTCCTTTGTTTTGGTAAACCACCTTTATGAAAACCACTACATCCTCCTTGATGAAAATATACATCCAAAAATCCACTAATGAATCCATCCCTTCTTCTAACCACACCATAGAATTCCCTCTAAGAAGCTTTGCAAGGGTTCCCATACACCATCGAAGCACTGTCGGGGCGAAAACAAACTGAAGTCATGAAATATGGACTGTCATTTCCAAGATTCTCATTAATGTCAATGGGAAATAGGTGTCCCTCCACCTTAAATGAGGTACCATTCATATCCTGAAGAAATACAATATATGGCCCATATCGTGACACTTCTGACGAAAATTTGCCACTTCCATCAAGACATAACCGATCTATCACTGAGTCATAATCGTGAGGTCTACTATGATAGAAGGAAACTTTGGGACATTGGACAAAAATTATATATTTTGACATGACATCATCCAAACATTCTATAAGTTGAATGAGGTCATCGAGGTCATCCATCCTATCAAATTGACTTATTCACAACTGTTCATTTGTGTCCCTATAGAAACCCTCTCTAAACCCTAGACACGTCTTTCTTCTCCTTCCACTCATTGATAATTTATTGTAGTCTTTTATATATATATATATATATATATATATATATATGAGAAGTTGATATTGAAATATTTTAGTTAATCTGAACATTGTAACATTTTATTTATGGCCTACCTCCAAAGATTATTTTGAGATTAATATTTTTTAAGGCCATGTCTCAATACCATACTAAGCATTAAAGGAATTACATCTCCCTTTAAAGTAGAATAAGAATTATTAATAAAATTGATACATAATTATATTACTTAATACAAAGATTGAAATATTTTATTTATGGCTTACTTGGAGTTTTTTGTTTATTAATATTTCTTTTAATTTCCATGTGTAAAGAGAAGAGAAAATGTCCCTCATACTTGACTATAAAGCAAATTTCAATAAAATAATACTAGAAAACTTAAAAATCATTAATATAATTTTTTCTTTTTTTTTCAAAAAAAATAATATGGAAAAATCACACACTAAACCATTGCAAAAAGTTTGTATGTCCAGATTGCATTCCATTGTAACATGATTTTATATATAACCACTTAAATTCATCTTAAATCCAAATTTATCAATCAAACACCCACAAAGCTCAAATTTGTTAAGATATAATCTTTTTTAAAATAAAGAAATTAATATTTTAAATATTATCATATATAAAGTAATCGAATCATCTTTATTTTTATTATTGTTAATTTTTTTAAAGCCCATTTTTTTTTTTTTAATATAATCTTATTTAAGATAGCCCTAACTTTTACCATCAAGGCAATAACAAAGATTCAAATTCAATAGCAAACCCACCTTCCGATTATTTTTGCAATTTTGTTGACATTACTAGATCAACTCATTAGAGCACCTCTAATTGTGACACGTCAATGTGTAGCTTGGTTGGGGTCCAATATGCCATACAGCTCCATAGTCAATGGGTTAGCCATGACGTTCTATAAAATTGGATTAACCTTTTAGGCACTTTCACTTCATTTTCAAAATTTAAAGATGGGTAATAAAAGTTTGATACGTGCTAGCTTTTATGATTCGTAGCATGTCAGGATTTTATGTTTCAAATTGTCATATTTATAATGGAAGTAGCATTATTTTTTTTTTTAAATTTAAATATTTTTATTATTTTGAATGTTTTTGAAGTGAGAGTTATCATTTTCTCTATATAAGGTATCCGAACTTTCATTTTCTCTTTTATAAGAAGCGTTATTTTTAAATGTTTTTTTTAATAAACTTAAACTTATATTTCTAAATATGTTATATATATATATATATATATATATATATATATAATTTATTTATAAAAAAAATAAGAGAAGGAAAAGTTAAAATTTAAAATATTTTTAAATTTATAATATATATAGAAAAATAATCTAGTGGAACAATTGAGCTAAGCAATTTTCTATGAATTTTTAGTCAAAATCTTTTAATGTTTTGGGAAACCAAAATATTTTTAAATAAAATTATTAATACTAGATATTTAAAAGCCACTAAAGTTGTATTGGACTTTTTTTGGATCTCTCTCAATGAATAATAGATTTAGAGTAAGATAGATCTATGCATTCTAAGTTTGAATCTCTAGGTTGTATGTGAACGGTTTTCTACTTCTTTTTATTTTATTGAAGAGGTACTAATATGTCAAGTATTGATATATTTGTAATGTCCCATTTGTTTGACTTGTTTGACAAATTGGACTTTATTATTTGAGTTAATTTTCTTACAAAATGACCCAATTAATTGACTCATAATGTGATGATAAACTTAGATTAATTTGATTAATTTGATTAGCTTTAATTGATGTAATGGTAATTCTAAATGAATTTTATTTAAATTTTTATGTGAAATATGGATGGATAAAATGTACAATGATATGATATGATGTAATTTACATTTACATTTAATATTATTATGATATACTGAAATGGATATATTTGAGATGCAATTAGTTTTCAAATACTACTAATGATTTGTCTAGTGTGACAAGGAAGTCACAAGTATACATTGACTTGGAATTGCATCAACATTGTATGGATTAGGTTAGAATACTTGATGTGATTTATGCTATGATTTAATTTATGATTATGGGAAAATTTGATGTCATGATTTAAATTTGTGCAAGCGTAGAGAATATGTTTTCCAATATGTCCACAAATGGACAAATGGGGTCATATGGAAGTATATAGTGTATCATCAGGAGATGAACACCATTCTTGTTTACTATGCTAGCACTCATTTTGGATGACTTGGGTTGAAAATATTGTGACACTTTTACTTAGAAGTTACATGTTGATGTGAGGGTAGTCTTTGGATTCGATCAATCGTGACGTATGGATGAGTGGCACACAGTAAGGAGGAATCCTTATTCCTCAATGGCCATTAGTTTCTCAACAAGGGAAATAAAGGTTGAATTACCAAGGCTTCAATAGTTGCACCATTTCCCCCATCAATAAAGTTGGATACTTGAAGGACACTCATAAACATCATTCTATTGGTACTTACTAAAACTCTTGAAGTGCATTGAGAAGTATGACACCCTTGATATCAATTATAAATTTTTGAGTATACATTAAATGATGGTTGATTAGGCATGGCTAAAATATGTTTGTTTTAGAATGTGCATTTTTATTAATTTATGAAAAGTTAAAATGCATTGTTGATTGATTTATTGAGCATATAGATTAGCACATATCATAAAAAAGAAAAATAGTATAGTTCATTTAAAATTATTTGAAGATAAATGAATTTTATATGTGCAGGAAATAAAGATAAAATAAATAGAAAATAGAAAAGGTGGTATTTTGGTGAGGATAAGTCACTATTTTATATTTTTAAATAAGAAATTACATGTGCATGTGAATGAAGTATGGGTGGGTGAATGATAGGTATTAGTAAATTATAAAATTACATTTATGCATGATATGGAAAAGTGGATTAAGCCACAAAGCCTATAAAATGGAGGTTTGAGCTAGAGGGCTCATATATGTTTGCACCCTATTGTTTTATGGTTGTCATAATACTTAAATTTATATTGGTGATTGTTGAAGAGTTTGATATATTGAAACATTTTCAAGAGAAGTGGAGATTTTCTCTCAAGTTTTAAGTTTCAGTTATATGAGGAAATATTCAAACCAAAAAAAATGTGTAAATGAATCGTTTTTATTTTGTATAAGTGATACAAAGAGAGAACTCTTAGTAGTTCTAGTAGTTCTTAAGATAAAAACATGTGTGGAATAGAGAGAGTCGACAAGCTCAATCTCTAGATAGTAAGCCTACGACCTACTGATTCCTAGCACATGTGAGCTACAAATTTTGGAATTTGATTTTAAAATTATTATTTTCAATCGACTTAGACTATTAAATTTGCAAATCGTATGATCTATGTTTGGAACCATTTTTTAATTCTCTCCATCAACCTATCATAAGTAGCCTTATTTTCTTGCCCGCTACATGTGGTTTTTTGTTATCATTGGCAATTGTCTCCTCAAGAGTTCCAATCTTTCCTACACATAGCAATCATAATAAACAAAAAAATCATCACGTTAAAATAAACAAGCAATGTAATATATGTCCCAACATATCTACATGCACTCTATCGCGTTATCCTCATTCTGTTCATAGGTCCAAGCATAATCATATTTCAACTATTTTGGTTTCATACAACCATAAACAATTCTTATGCCTAAAACATTTCCACATGATAATTTTATCATGCTATAGAAATATAAAATTCAACAAGAGAGGATTCAAGGGTTTCTCCCTTTTTTCCATTTCCTTTGCAGAATCTTAATTAAGGTTACACAATAATATAAAATTTTCCCCTTTCCTATGCATGTTTTCTCCATTTCCTTGTGCAATCTCAGTCAATTATATCTTGAATTTTCCTCATCCAGATAGTCCTCCTTCCCTAAATGAAACAACACAGAAACACATCAAGGTTAGATTACAAATTCATTTTCAATACAGTGCATTCTTGCAAATTAACCATTTTAAATTCAAATGATTAAAATTTCATTTCCATGTCTTGCACACATGTCTTAGCTTTAAAATGTAATTCAAGATTCTTAGCCCACAAAGTATTCATGCCATCATTCATTGCCATAGATCTTATGCTTCTACGTTGTTCCTTGAGCCTTGTAGGCTCAATTCTTCTCAAACGAGGGTTATACAAACCTATTCATGTGACCTACCTTTGGCCCATCCAGGCCTAGGTTTGAACTCTACTCTTATATCATTATGTAACACCTGACCCCTTAACCATTCCCTAGGCTAGTGGAGTGTTCAAAATTCCTCTTCTCTATCCATTAATCTAACTCTAATCTTGAGCTCATGAGCTAATTATTCTCTTCAACATATTTCCAACAATTGTAACCATGCTCAAAACAGATCTATGTTTATAAAATTATCCTCTCAAAGTTTCTTGGGAATTTTTCTCATGATGATGTCATCCCGTCCACATGGACCCACA